>RQTK01000645.1:22023-40189 GCA_003991915.1 Elysia chlorotica
AGAGAGAGAGAGAGAGAGAGAGAGAGAGAGAGAAAGAGAGAGAGAGAGATTTAGAGAAAGAGTGAAAGAGAGAGAAATACAGACTCTCTAGAGAAGCCTTTTCAGACACCATACTAGTCATACCTTTTCATGCCTTAGTTAACCGTTCAAATATACTTCCTTCTTGTTCATACTGGAATTGTATGGTGCCTTTGGAATTTGGAACCAATAACGGATATCAGTCAATCCGGCCCCATCACTTGCTCAGTCAGACAGGCATAAGAACGGCCTAACCACATATTTCTATCAGTGCTATAAATAGAAATCTATGGGCCTAACTGACTCCCTTTGTACCGGAACCGAGTTCATTACCTGGGACAGGCACGGACATCATGGTGAGTTGAGTGTTCTCTATAGAGGGAGGGAGAGAATTCTCTCCCTCTCTCCGGGTTTAACGTCTCCTAGGTTCCCTGGTGGATCCTATACGGCGACATGGTGAGTTGAATGTTCTCTATAGAGGGAGGGAGAGAATTCTCTCCCTCTCTCCGGGTTTAACGTCTCCTAGGTTCCCCTGGTGGATCCTATACGGCGACATGGTGAGTTGAGTTGAGTTGAGTGGAGTTGATTTTTAATGTTCAACATTAGCAATATATAGGCTAGATTGTGGACGCATCATGGCGAGTTGAGTTGAGTTGAATTTTAACGTCCAACATCAGCACTATATAGGGTACATTGTGGACGCATTATGACGAGTTTAGTTGAGTTGAGTTGATTTTAACGTCCAACATCAGCACTAAAAATTACAGACTATATTGTGGACGACCAGGAATTTGTCCTGTTGGCACTTCACAAGTTCACACCCCTGGGCAGCATCTTAGAGTGACCTTACAGGCTTTACGATACACCAAGACGGATCACTTAAACACGACTGATTGTTCCTTAGCTTAGCCATGGGGTTTTCTGATCACTTCATTTCGGCTCCGTAAATCTAGGATAGAGCTATCATGTTTGGACGGGGGGCCCGGTGGTCCTGGGGTAGAACATCGGCTTCCGAAGCAAAAGGTCCGTGGTTCGGGGCCTAGCGATTGCGCTCCCTACTGGTTGGGTCGGTGTCAGTTTAATATGACTGGGTGAGACAGGAGTCATGGTATCCCCACCCTGTCTTGTGTATGGCAGCACATAAAATTGTCAGACGTAAGTCTTGGGGCCCGTCCACAGTACAGCCTACATAGTGCTGATGCTGGACGTTAAACCAACTCAACTCAACTCAATCATGGTTGGACTCCTATGGAGATAGCCTTGCTATCGTCGCCGTTTTCGCTATTGGTCTAGTTATCGCAATGACTCTAATCTCATAATAATCTCGGGGACCTACAACCTAATACTACATTATAATGAATGGAAGATTGCCTTCTCAGAGTTCGTATCTTTAGTCAGACATTTAAAGATGGACGGATGGGTGGATGAATGGATGGATGGATGGATTGACGGATGGATGGATGGATGGATGGTTGGATGGATGGATGAATGGATGGATGGATGGATGGACGGATGGATGGATGGATGAATGATGGATGGATAGATGGATGGATGGATGGATAGATGGATAAACCGGGTTACGCTATACATTTTGTAGAGTTAGATCTAGATCTAGATCGATCTAGATCTAGATCTAACTCTACAAAATGTATAGCGTCACCCGGTTTCGGGCCCACATTTTTTGAATCGATTCAGTCAACCAATCACGAGTCTCGCAGCCTGACTTTAAATTTAGGAAAACCCCAGCCCTGGCGCCATGTCCCTACTTTTTATTCATCCCTTCATCCCTTCTACAAGCACTGTCACTCTACATACCATAGGCCTACTATTAAAATCCATGTCTGCCACATAGATATAAATTAACAATTGTCAGATGTATTCAGATGGATGGATGGATGGATGGATGGATGGATGGATGGATGGATGGATGGATGGATGGATGGATGGATGGGTCGATGGATGGATGGATGGATGGATGGATGGATGGATGGATGGATGGATGGATGGATGGATGGATGGATGGATGGGCCAAGATGGATGGATGGATGGATGGATGGATGGATGGGCCAAGATGGAGTGACCCCCTACAAGCTACTCAGCCACTTTGTCTGACCACTGACAAATGCTTAGGTGACAACGAGTCATAATCATTCTAAATATCCCTCAAAATTTTCTCAATGAAAATCTCCAGATTGGCCTTGTAAGGAGTACGACGGGAATCAAAAATTCCATTCAGAAGTTTTTCAACGGTATAATAGAACATTATAGAATATAATAGAAGGGGCAAGAGTCTTAAAGTCATGTCTTCTTGTCTTTTTGAGACTCGATTAGAGTACTTGAAAGACACAGACGTCGCGGCCTCATTTCTGGTTAGTCTGTGTCGAGAAAGCGAAGAGGTGTTTTAATAAAGATGTAAATATGACACCTCTCGACGAGTCTACAAAAGGTTCTGTTGATTGAGATAGTACGTGGTGGTTTCTGTCTGTCTGTCTGTCTGTCTGTCTCTCTCTGTCTCTCTCTCTCTCTCTCTCTCTCTCTCTCTCTCTCTCTCTCTTCTCTCTCTCTCTCTCTCTCTCTCTCTCTCTCTCTCTCTCTCTCTCTGTCTCTCTCTCTCCTTTGTCTCTTTCTCTCTCTCTCTCTCTCTCTCTCTCTCTCTCTCTCTCTCTCTCTCTCTCTCAAGGCTCAACAAGTCCTAGATTCTCTTCATGGACCCCATACAGCGTCGGGGGACTAAATTTACTACCCCCTTGTTCATTATGTTCCAGTCATCACGTCTAGGCGTCAAGAACCGAGGACTTGACAAACCCCATCAACAGTCAATTGCCTGGCGAGATTTCAACCACCCTGCCATTGGAACACGGCCCAAAATCAAAACCAAGACTCCAGGTCAAACCAAGATGTCGCCTATGACAAAAGACATTGTTTTTCAAGCCTCGAGTCATGTATTGAAGGCTTCAGCACCTTATTGAAGGCGGCCAAATAGCTCGGCGTGGCGCAAACCATAGAGTTCAACAATAACGCACCATGATTCATGATTGAATATCATTCTCCTACAAGGATCTTCGGGGAAATCCAATTTCGCCCATTCTAAATACTAATTATTCAGATATTCAGAGAAAGTGATAAACGCATTGTGAATGGGAGAAAGTATGAAAGCCACGCGTGGCATGTAGAAATGGTAAGGGGGGTTAAGTGGTAGTACTAATAAATGACTGTCTGTCGGTTATGTCCCCCTGAATGCGATACATGATGACTTTATCACCTGTAGAACGGGGGTCATGATTGTGTTTTGTTGTTTTTTTTCTAGAAAGTCAGCAATAAAAAGAAAGTTGGCAATAGCATAACGCCTAGTTTGTCAAAAGAAAACAATTCATTTTACGATTTGCAAGGAGTTGATAATGTATTCTTATAAAAACTTGAACGTGGGATTCTATGCAATTCTCCAATGTATTATAATACACCGTAATAGAAGATTTATCCACACACACACAAAAAAAGGGTAAACATAGGGTAAACATGTTTTGGGGATATTTTTACGAGCTTGTCTTGAACTAAGGGATAATGACAGTATGAAAATAAAGATACAGAGTTATAAGTTCCAAATAAAAAGGTGTATATATAGTGAAAGGAGAGATGGGCATAAGAGAGAAAGATAGAGAGAGAGGGGGGGGAGAGAGAGGGAGAGACAGAGAGACAGATGCAGAGTCAGGGATATAAAGGAAGCAAGAGGGCTATAAAGAGACAGGCAGAGAGAAAGAAAGAGAGACAGAGACACAAACACTGAAACATGGAGAGAGAGAGAGAGAGAGAGAGAGAGAGAGAGAGAGAGACAGACAGACAGACAGACAGACAGACAGACAGACAGGAAATAAGAGAGAAAGAGAGAGACAGAGAGACAGAGAGACAGAGTCAGAGAGATAAAGGAAGAAAGAAAGCTAGAAAGAGACAGGTAGAGAGAATGAAAGATAGACAGAGACACAAACACTGAAACACGGAGAGAGAGAGAGAGAGAGAGAGAGAGAGAGAGAGACAGACAGACAGACAGACAGACAGACAGACAGACAGACAGACAGACAGACAGACAGACAGACAGACAGACAGACAGAGGGGGAGAGAGAGACACACACACATATATATGCATAAATTAAGGTGCGAGAAAAGACCGAGAGAACAAACAAGACAAGCGCAACAATAATACAATAATTCCCCAAACCACTAGAAACAAGCGAGGTTTGTTCGGCTGTCCTTCTCGCGTTGCCAATGTTGAACAATCCCCCGGTAAAGTTCACTACTTTGTATAGAGCTACGCCTTAAGAACCTTCCTGTTGGCTCGTTTCCTAACACGAAACACAGGCTTTGCGATCACACGCGACGATTACGGATGACGTACTAAAGCCTATTTGACTATGTTGGTTTTCTGATCGCTCATTGGCTCCGTGAAATTTGGATAGAGCTTTGATTGGTGTTGGTGCAGAGTTCATTTCATACCGTTATTGTTTTGGTCGTTATAGCAATGCCCCTAGAGTCAAAATGGCTATTTGACCAATATGTCCTAGAATTTTGAACAAGTAATAGTCCTACTAAATATTTTAAAGAGGAAAAAGATGAGATAGAGACATATGATTGAACCCCGTGGGGTAGAAGATCGGGTTCCGACGCAGGAGGTCCGTGGTTCGAGCCCTGCCGATCCCGACCCCTACTGGTTGAGTGGGTGTTGGTTTAATGTGACCGACTGAGACAGGAGTCATGGTATCCCCGCCCTGCCTCGTATGTGGCAGCACACAAAATTGTTAGACGCCAGTCTTGGGATCCGTCCACAATATAATTATGTATAGTCTGTAATAGTACTCACATTGGACGTTAAACCAACTCAACTCAACTCCATTCAACACCGGCGCAAAAAATCCCCCTACCTACCGTCATCATTTTCCTTATACGCCCCATTTCACAAGACCTCTAATGTTTAACAATCCGCCCGTCAAACCCATAGACTGATAGAGCTACGCTTGAAAAACCTCCTTGTCCTCCCGTCTCCTAACAACCAGAGTAGGCGGAGCTCTGCCGCTACTTGACTCAGCTCGATGGCGGTTTGGATGATGTCTCAACGACGTCTTGACGATGTCTTGATAATGTCTTGATGATGTCTTGATGATGTCTTGATGGTGTCTTGATGAACTGGCAGTGCTGTTAAGACTTGTGTTGCCCCAGGAAACGCTTTTGTTACCGGAAGGGGGTGATGCTCCTCTCCACAGTTGACGGCTGGTTCTGAAAAGACATGACACTTCCTGAAAGGATGGGGGTTGGGCACCTTCTGGTTTGGCAGGTCCTTGGGCGACTGGGAGCGGAACTGAAGGGAGGGAGGTGTATAGTATAATGGAAGTGTACATTATTATGGAGGTATACGTTATAATGGGGGTGTACATTGTAATGCAGGTATACATTGTAATGCAGGTAAACATTGTAATGGAAGTATACATTGTAATGGAGGTATGCATTATCATGGAGGTATACGTTTTATGGAGTTACACTTTATATGGACATGTGCAATATATTGGAGGTATACACTATAATGGGGGTGTACATTATTATGAAGGTGTACATTATAATGGGGGTGTACATTATAATGGAGGTGTTTATTATATGGAGGTACATATTATGTTGAAGTATACATTATAATGGTTGTACAGATTATATGCAGGTATAATACTATGAAGTATATATTATAATGGTGTTATACATTAAAACGGAGGTATACATTATAATGGAGATAGAGATTATATGGAGGTATACATTATAATGGAGATAGAGATTATATGGATTTATACGTTATAATGGAGATATACATTATATAGAGGTATACATTATAATGGAGGTAAATATTATATTGAGGTATACATTAAAATGCAGGTATATATTAGGATAGATGTCCACATTATAATGAAGGTATACATTAAAATCGGGGTATAGAGTATAATTGAGGTATTCAGTATAAAATGAGGTGTACATTAAAATTTGAGGCATACATTATAATGGAGGTATACATTCTATGGAGGTATACATTTTATGGAGGTATATAATGTATGGAGGTATACAGTATAATGGAGATGTACATTACATGGAGGAACACATTATATGAAGGTATACATTATATGGAGGTTTACATTATATGGAATCCCGTGTATACTGAATTATCGAATTATACATTAAACAGTTATGTACTGAGGGAGGGAATCATGATGTACATTGTAATGTATGTATGCAGTATCATGGAGGCATACATTATAATGGAGCAGTACATTAAAATAGAGGTGTGCGTTATATGGAGGTTTACAGTATAATGGAGGTTTACATTATATGGGGGGTGTACATTATATGGAGGTATATATTATATGAGGTATATATTATATGAGGTATATATTATATGAGGTATATACTTTTTTAGGCGTATAATGTTTATAATTATTATCATAATGGATATACAGATTATATGGAGGTACATGTATACATTATCACGGAGGTAAACATTATAATGGAGGTCTGCAGTAGAATACATGATCACGGAGTAACATTATAATCGGAGTACAGATTGTGTTGAGGTATACATTATAATAGAGGTGTACAGTATAATGGAGGTATACGTTATATGGAGGTATACATTATATGAAGGTATACAGTATAATGGAGGTACATATTATGTGGAGGTATACATTATATGGAGGTATATTGTATACATTATATGGAGGTATATTGAATTATCGAATTATACATTATACAGTTATTCACTTAGGAAGGGAACCATGAGAGGTCCGAGAGAAAGAAGAATACACACACACACACACACACACAGAAACAAAATCACATACGAGAAACAGTTATGTACTGAGGGAGGGAATCATGACGACAGACAAACAAAATCACATACCGAGACAGACAGACAAGTTAATTGTAGACCTCCACGAATGATCGATTTTTTTCCTGTTTGAAATGTTAAACCTTTTGTTTCTGAACATCGACGCGACATATTATTTTGTTAAATACAATGCAATAATAACTTTTTTTTGTGAAAGGCTGTTCTTTCGCTTTGAGATGTTCTTCGTCTAGAGATTGGTTTGATAAAGTGATTACTTGTCAACTTCGTTCATTGTCGGTGTAACATTCCGAGCGTGCAAAGATAAGGTGGCCCACCAGCGAAGTTTTGATACAGCAGTAGGATATCATTTTTACATGGGGAAAGGTGAGGTGGAGGGGGGGGGGGAGGAGAGAGAGGAGTCATGGGGTAGAACATCAGCTTTCGACTCAGGAGGTCCGTGGTTCAAAGACCCGCTCTAGCGATTTCGTCACTTGCTGGTTGGGTCGGTGTCAGTTTAATGTGACTGGTTGAGATATGAGTCTTAGACTCATAGTATCCTCGAACTGACTCGTGGGTATCAGCACATAAAATTGTTAGATGTAGGTTTGGGGGCCCATCCACAATATAGCCTATTTAGTGCTGATGTTGGATGTTTAACCAACTCAACTACAACTACGTCCCCGCTTTGTCGGACTCTGAGAGGCAAAACCTAAATATGTCAGACTATAGTCATGGGACCTGTACACGATATAGGAGGCCTATCTTGTGTCAATAGACGTTGAGGAACCAACAACAGCAACCAAAGAATGCCTAATATTCCACTGACTCTGGTCTTTAACCTTTGTATACCTATCAAAGACAAGATGAAAAACTTAATTCATGTGCAGTGTCTATACAAATACCCCACAAATCTATCAGAAGGGTTTTTCTTTTTTGTTTTGTACCACTGTTTTGTCCTAAGACTATAAGCAATATTTCTGTGTTGCCCCCATGTCATTTTAAAGACTTAGGGTAGAAAGCACAAACAAGACGTAACTTACGTCTCATCGCAACAATATAACAATAAAATGGCCTAGGCTACGATGCGACGTAAGCTACGTCATGTTTGTGCATTCCACCCCAATGCTCATCACGCTGTTATGAAAGCCCACCCATTTCTAATGTAATAGTGTTAGACATTATACAAGAATTTCTCTTCCCAGTGTCAACATTATTTTCCCATTCCTTTAATCAATGTTTCATTTAATGTACAAATATGAATAGATCTAGTTGTGGTGAACAAAATGTGTGGCCAAAAAAACAAAACTGCGTTTTTTATCGGACAAGCGCCAAGCGTCGAAACCCCGTCGTGCGGAGTTGGAGAGACAAGTAGAGAATATGAAACAACATTACTTTGTAAGAGTCCAGTGGAGACTTTGCGAGATCGGACTCATATCGAAAACGGAGACGGTCGGTAAGATATTAAGAGAATCTGTACCGGCGTTCAATCATAGCTCTATCCTAGACTCATTGATTTATTGAGCATAAATTCAATACATGTACCCTAACCGTCTCGAATACGTCATCCGTTATCAACTTGTATATCGCAAAATCTACACTATTGGCAAAGGATCATAATAAAAAAAAAAAGGGCCGTTCTGGTTTCTTTTTCTCCGTTCTCGCCTTAAGTAAATTATTTTCACGGCTGCTTGCGCATGTCTGTTCCCAGCGCTTGCAGTTTGAAGTGTACAAGTCTGTTATGTTAGCGCTTTTCTTGCCGCTGTCATGTCGCATGAATGCTTTACAGCTTCCCCTTTCACCGGCTCTCTAAAACACCCGTTGTTGGTAAACAGGCGGAGCGCCGCGCTCAGGAAGTGACGTCTCAACAAAACCCTCCGCCCTGCGCATGTGCATGTGACAAATAGAGCCTCCGCTCAAAACGGAAGTCGCGGAATTCTGGCGCCAGGGGTGTCATTGGAATCCCAGGGAGACAAAATGGATGAATGCCGGGCCAAAGAAAAGGCATAAAAGAAATTTATGAACTTTCATACTTTTCATACTTTTCATACTCGGCGGTAGCAGATAATATTTTAAGGACAATAAAAGTGTATTAATACGAAACGGGCCGTTCTGTAAAAGGACAAATACGAAACGGGTTGTTCTATAAAGGGACAAAAAAGTGGGAGGAGATGATGAAATGTGGAACTTGAATAGGAATTAGGTAAGGTATAGTATATTGAGTGTGTGTGTGGGGGGCATAATTTAATAGACATAACGTGATATGAGAGTTACAGGGTTGTAACGTAATATATGTACAGGTAAAGAAGGAAGATGGAACATTGTTATTCTCAAATCCCCGATAAAGAGTGAAACTTAGAGAGAGACTGTGTCCTTTTTTTTTTAAAGTTTTAATGATGTAACGTGTGGAATGTTTCATAAATCGTGATTCAACAGTAACTGTTTCATGTATTTGAAAGCTATCAAATCTAGAAGGAAAAAAAAAAGATAGATACGTTTCGCATGATAGAGAGGTGGGAATTGGGGAGAGAAAGAGAGAAACACACAGAGAAAAAAAGAGAGAGAGTGAGAGAAAGAGAAATAGATAGAAAGAGAAAGAAAGAGGGGAAAGAGACACGTTGAATGTTAGCTTAAAAACCTATTTGTTTTCCAGTTTCTGCAACCATATCAAATTACTAGGGCTAAAATTAATGTCTGACAAATGTTGTAAATGCTTCCACACCCACGCGGGCATAGAGTGAGAATATTATTGTCATATATTGTACTAGCATTGATTTAGTCAGATTTTACGGACAGCGACCACACCAAGAAAGAACAAAGCTGTCGGTAGGGGATTGAACCGCGGACTTCTCTTTTAAAAGTCGCACGCTCTACCAAAGAGCCAACTATTCCCCAAAATTTTCTATCTGTTAGCAGTTACTATAGTTAAGTAATACACAAAGTTAATTTCTGTAAGTGAAATATAAAATATCAAGTATATAACTATTGTATAGGTACAGTACATGTTTCACCATAATCTATGTTTACATACATGTACCAAAAGCATTGTTATATATTAATAGTATATTGAGTAATATTGTTTTGAATATGTTGAAAACATAATTATTCTAACACAACCATGTACAATATTCTTTCCTCACCTTTTACACCATCAATAGTCATAACATTATCCTAATTTGTAAAGGAAGCTTTCAAAGGTGACAAATAATTAATAGTATATTGAGTAATATTGTTTTGAATATGGTGAAAACATAATTATTCTAACACAACCATGTAGAATAGTTTTTCCTCACCTTTTACACCGTCAATAGTCATATCATTATCCTAATTTGTAAAGGAAGCTTTCAAAGGTGACAAATAGACCTACCGTCTCAAAGTGTCACTTAATTGAAGTCTCTTTTCAACGAGTGCTTTTAAAACCTTTTTAAAAGACTGCTTTATGGGTAGGCGAATTTGAATGAGAATAGAAAGTTAAAGACCGTGTATGTTGAAAACCGCCAGACAAGTTGACGCCTCGAAGTGTCTTTTTTTATGTAGAGACCACCAATTGAGGCTGGTTCCCGTAAGTGTAAACACTAAAGGAGTAAAGGCAAGAGCGATATGAACAAGTTTCGGCTACATGTACCAATCTCGCTTTTAGCGCTATGAGTTGGAAGCGAATGGGGGTGTAATTAACTCTTAAAGGCTCGTCGTGTTATTAAAAATCGGGGATTTCACAAGGAAGGTCATAATTTTTTTATAGCAAAAAGTCTTAGTTGAGAGATAGCTTTAAAAATTATGCGTCTAAAACTTTTGAGAGGGTTTGAGTTGGTTTAACGTCCAAGGTCAGATAAAGCGGGGATGCAGTTGTAGTTGAGTTGGTTTAACATCGAACATTAGCACTATAGTTATAGGCTATGTTGTAGACGGGTCCCAAGACTGACGTCTGATAATTTTTATTTTGCTGTCGCACACGAGACAGAGCAGGGGATACCGTGACTCCTGTATCAGCCGATCACATTAAACTGACAACGATGCAACCAGTAGGGAGCGAAGTCGCCAGGACAGAGAGTGGAATGCACTGATTTCCAACATCAGTCTCTTTGATTTGGATCAACGTTCTATTAATAGACATCTGAGTGCGGAGTCCAATTGAACAGGATAGCGCATTAATGTTGTATTATATATGACGTTTTTTTGGACGTGTAATCAAATTAAAGTCAAACAGACATACGTCATATCTATCGTAATTAATAAACAAAAAAATGAATATTGCCCACGCATAACCATATCATCATTCTCATGTGATGTGGAACCCAACAGAACAGGATAGCGCATTAATACTGTATTAAACATGGTGGGTTTTTTTTTTTTGACGTGTAATCAGGTTAAATTCAAACAAACATACGTCATATAAACCATAATTAATACATATATTTTTAAATAATGATCATTGCCCATGCATTATCCTACCATCATTCTATTGTGATATAGAACCCAATTGAACAGAACAGCGCATTAATGCTGTATTAAACATAATGTTTTTTGTAAGTGTAATAAAAAAATAACCAAACAGCCATAGATTATGTTACATAAATCGTAATTAATATTAAACATGATAATTGCCCATCATTATTATTAATATTTAAGAGAAAAAAGGCTTAGCGCATGTAATACTGATCCTTGTAAAGTCTCCTTGTGTTAAAGTAAATACAAAACTAACATAGTAATTATAGTATTACACACTTTCATCCTAATTAATTCCTACAGATCAAAACGGTCACACGCTTCTTCGCGTCTCTTATTCCTTTCTTTGTCCACGTTAACCAAAGTCCAAAACAACGTCAAAGGCCCAAACTTCTGTAACGAACTATTTTGAGATTTTCCCAGAATTCTCGCAACAATGTCGTTGATACAGTCAGGATCTAGGAAGCTTAACGCCGATCTGCGCCGATCAAACTGGCGGGGTTCAAAGATTGTGATTGTAAGAAATCCAGCGTTAAGAAAGACTTAGTAAGAACGTAAGAAAGAGTGAGTGAAAGCGGCGAGATTGGAAATCCCGAGACGTTATGGCGCCGGTAGCCACTGCCAACAAGTCTAGCCCTATTCAACCTATTGTCATTGTCCAGGGGTCCTAAACATCCATCAGTTTGAGAACCTCTTTGTCCATTTATTGTCCAGTGATTGCTCTTTATTGCGGCGACTGCGTTTAAGCGTTTAAGGTTTAAGCGTAAGACGTTTAAGAGACACTCGAGCGACTTATGCGACATGGATAAATAAGCGTTTTTATTGCGGGTGGGCGGGCATGAAGATGAAGATGAAGATGAAGAGTCTGCCCCTCCAATGGAAAGCAAGCATGTCCAGTGTATACATCAAGCCCATGGCCTGGGGGTGTTTACATCCAGGTAGACAGGTGAGAGCGGGCAGAGGGGCCAGTGAAGCTGTTACTGCTGTTACTGTCGCCACTGCTAGGAGACTGACCATTGTCCGGCTCTTTCCGCGTGGCTGGACAGTGAGTCCACAAGTTACGTGTGATGAGGTGGGTGGAGCACCCCTGTGCCCCCCAGGGAGGGATGAAGTCAGGGCACAGGTTGTTAGGGGTTGTTAGGCCTTCTTTTGTTGGGCTCTGCTGTGGTCGTATTAGCAACCTGTCTTTGGGTTTAACGTCTTCTTGAGTTCTTGGTCCCCCCGAGGGATCTTATACACTGTGATCATGGTAGCTCTCCATGGAGTGCTTTTCACAACAGTACACTCTTGTGATAGGAAGAAAAAAGAACAGTTACAATGACCAGTGGAGTAGTGACCAGTGGGGTAGATCTATAGATCTGTGCCAAGGAATCAGATTGAAGATTCATTGTCCACGTAGTTGTGGTTGAGCCGGTTTAACGTCCAACTTCGGTACTGTATAGACTATATTGTAGATGAGCCCCAAGAGTGACGTCTGATAGTTTTCTGTGCAGCCACATACGAGACAAGGTGGGGATACCACGACTCCTGTCTCAGCCGTTCACATTAAACTGACACCGACGACCCAACCAGTAGGTCCACGTAGCTATGGGCTTTGCGATCTAAATGATAATAACGGATGACATAATTACGTCCTTAGACATTAGATTTTTCTCGTCACTCATGGTCTTTGTAAGTTTAGGATAAAGCTTTGATCACAGATTTATATTAATAGCAATCTATGTCTATGGTTGAAAGCCGATGAAGAATCCCTTACCAATCCTATCGTCTCCGTTTTAAATATGGATCCAATTTTCACAAGGCCTCTACTAGTTCTCTATGGAGAACTTTTCACAACACTCTAGTGATATCAAGAAGAAAAAAAAGAACAGTCGCAATAACCAATGGGGGCAGATGTGTGATAAGGAATCAGATTGAAGATTCATTGTCCACGTAACTCTAAGAGTAGCCAGGCCGAAAGAAAAAAAAACAACACATTGTAGTGTTGAATGACAGTAAGACCTTGCAAGAGGTTAGAGTGACCTTGGAGAGGTTAGAGTGACCTTGGAGAGGTTAGAGTGACCTTGGAGAGGTTAAGGAGCAAAAACAGAGGCGCAATGTTTACGTTTAGTTTTAACTCACGTCCTTATTGTGACTAGCGAAGTTTCCTCTTGAAACTGTACGTACAACAATGCACTGGAATGTGACACAGCCCTGCGTTGAATTGAGTTGAGTTGGTTTAACGTCCAACATCAGCACTTTATATGCTGTATTGTGGACGGGACCCAAGACTGACGTCTGACAATTTTATGTGCTGCCACACACGAGACAGGGCGGGGATACCATGACTCAAGTCTCAGTCGGTCACATTAGACTGACACCAAAATCGAAATCGCCAGGGCTCGAACCATGGACCTTTTGCGTCGGAAGCCGATGTTCTACCCCAGGGCTACCGCGCCCCCGACACAGCCCTGGTCTTTGATAGTAGATTATCTATTTTTTAAGTTAGTTCCGTTTGCTTTTAGTCTTACACAGAGAACGGCTTAGAACATCACTAAGTTCCAACGATGTCCGAGTCTCTCAAGTGATCTAATGACACTCTTATCCGTCCATTACCGCAACAAGAAGCTTAACCCTATGAGTGCGAAGGGATTTTATTCCTTTAGACCTTGTGTTAAGAAACGCCCCTAAAAACATTAGCTAGCATCCAAAAGGCAAGGCATGGATATAATTACACATGTATTGAGATTGCGCATTGTGTGTAAATGTTATTGTGTGTAAAGAAACAGACTCAGCCTCACAGAAGTCCTTCTCTTTAACGCCTCCATTCATGCTGATGCCGATGGAATGATTGAGATGGAGTTGTTTTTCTTAGAGCTTGAGTGCTCTATGGTCATCGAGAGAGAGAGAGAGAGAGAGAGGGGGGGGAAGAGAGAGAGAGAGAGAGAGAGAGAGAGAGACAGAGAGAGAGAGAGAGAGAGAGAGAGAGTAATAATAATAACAACAACAACAACAACAACAACAACAACAATAATACTAATAATAATAATAATAATAATAATAATAATAATAATAATAACAACAACAACAACAACAACAACAACAACAATAATACTAATAATAATAATAATAATAATAATAATAATAATAATAATAACAACAACAACAACAACAACAACAACAACAATAATACTAATAATAATAATAATAATAATAATAATAATAATAATAATAACAACAACATTTTACTGAAACCAACAAGAGAACTAAAAATATATTAAAAGATCACTTCTAAATCTACTACTCGAGGTGGGACGGTTTGTGTATGCGCAAAGTTGTGGTAACTTTCCGCCAAGTCATGTAAATCTATAAATCCCCACAGATGTCTATTAATAGAACTGTCGGATAAATCCATAGTTGGCCTTCCCCGCCTTCACTAAGTCTACGTAAGTGCTAGTGGAGAAGCTTGGTGTAGACATACTTAGAATTAAATATAGAAAAATTGGTAGTACATGTGCAATGTCATGTATACTAAGGTCGTATATTAAACGTTGTGTAGAACTATGGTAGTAAAGTCATAAAAGAGACTCCAGAGGAAGAGTTAAAGAGATGGGACATACAAAGAAACATACAGACTTACACAAAGGAACAGATGGCTAGAGAAGGAGAAGGAGAATGAGAGAGAGAGAGAGAAAGAAAGAGAGAGAGAGAGAGAGAGAGAGAGAGAGAGAGAGAGGTTCAAGCGGTAAGTCCATCAAGTCCAATGTCCAGTGGGTCCGAGTATATTGAGAGAGAGTCAGATACCGAGAGCAATCGAGGGAGTGTGGGCAAGGAGAGAGTGGGAGAGATAGAGAGGACGAGAGAGGGGGAAGGAAAATCAGAGAGTGTGAGAGCGAATGAACGAGACAAAGAGGAAGAGAGACACATAGAAACAGGGAGACGGTGACAGAAAACAAAACAGTTAGAGAAAAACAGTAGAGAGTGAGGTAGACAAAAAAATGATAGACAGAAACAAAAAGGGGAGCAAGTGGGTGGTAGAGATAGAGAGACATAATTGATAATCAAAGAACAAGAATGTGAGAGAGAAAGGAAACGATGGAGAGAGTGTGTGAAAGATAGACATAAAAATACACACAGCTGAGAAGGAAAGAAAGAGAGAGACATAGAGAGAATGAGAGAGAGAGAGAGAAAGAGAGAGAGAGAGCGAGAGCGAGATAGTGATAGAGACAGAGAGACCATGAAATAAAGAGATCTTATCGTGTCAAGAAAGCGCCCCTCCCACTTCACGTCAGTCAAGCACTGTGGGCGGGGCCTAAAGCACAACAATTCAGCCAGCCAATGAGGCGCCCGCCTTTACCGCATTCCTGCGCGGCTCCGTCAAGTCTCTCACCAACTCCATTATTGATTTTTCCGCTCAGGTTTTCAAGCGGATAGATATCTCTCTGTTTTCCTTGTCCCATGTCTCGCAATGGCGTACAATTAAAAAAGAAAAAGAAAAAAGAAAACATGTTGATAACAAAAAGAACGTGAAGAAACTCACAGGTAAAATAAAAAACCACCTAAAACTACCTTTTTCGCATTTGTGTGGATGCAAAATAATGTAATGATAAGAGATTTGATAAAGCAAACCAAAAATCAATGGAAAAATTTAGTTGTTGCCCGAAAACTACAACTGTTATTTACTAACGCAACAGCAGCAGCAACGGCTTTTGATACAACCATTACCACTATTACTACTACTACCACTACTACTACTACTACTACTACTACTACTACTACTACTACTACTACTACTACTACTACTACTACTACTACTACTACTACTACTACTACTGCAGCTGCCGCAGCTGCCGCTGCTACTATTTGTTCTACATGTACTATCACTACCACTACTGCTGCTCCAACTATTTCTATTGGTACTTGACAGATGTTATTTTATAGAACAAAAAATAACAACACCAACAAAATAGAATTGTTATTAAAAGTGCATGTATCCGTTTAACAGCGTTTTAAATAGCGCACTAAAAGCAAGTGTAAAATTCACAACATTATGTGACTTTCACATGGTTAATTAGCAACAAAGAGATCATTTCAGATTTCAAAAGAGTTGAAGCAACAAATCGAGAGCCGTGGTGAGGAAGGAGTGTGTTTAAAACCAATCATGCCTACCTCTAATAAAACAATGAATGATTGAGTGGTGCTTTGAATACAACCTTAGCTTGATGAGGTTTGTAAGAGGGGGAGGGACCGGGAAAGGGAAACGAGATTGAACTGTTAAAAGCACAAGATTAGCTCTTTCTTTTGTTTTACTTAGTCTTTTTGTGTTCTTTTCCCCCTCTTTGTTCCCTATTGTGTTTTCCTTTGTGGAGAGTTGCGCGCCAGCAATCTGTTGCCGAAATCAGTGAAATTACTAGGGCCTGGGATCAGATCAGAACGAGGAAACTGAAGTGAAAACAGTGAAAGAAACCGGGCTCTGCGTCTGCGAGTCAAGAAAACAAACACTGAAAATGAAAACAGACAGACGCGATGCGGTGGCTACAAGTCTACGACAAGCGAGTTATAGGACCTCCCCCTCCCCCTTCACAGTATCGCGCCTTCATTGGCTACAGAGGAGAGGCGTGCGCAGCCAATCGGAACGGGGCTGGCTCTCAGTCTTCTCAGTCCTCTCAGTCCTCTCACGCCCAACCTGCAAGCTTTCTCGTCTGCTGCGGCGGTAGCGCCTTGTGAGCGACACCCGGCGATCGGCGCCCTTCTCGCCTGCAGCGCGCGGGCCGATCCCCCGGTTTCTCGCGTCTGCGCGCTAGGCGGGGGTTGGTCTGACACCAGCAGCCACGTCTGCCTTGCCAGCCTCTCGCCTGTCTCGCCGGGCCGACAGGTTCGCGGTGAAGATTTCGAGCCAAGCCCGCCCCGGCGCGCGAAGCCTAGCCACGCCAGCGACGCAAGAGGCAAGAGGCAAGAGGCGCAGCGCGTCGTCGAGTGGGCAGCAGACGGAAGGAGAGAAAGGGAAGTGAGATAGAGAGGGAGATAAAGACTAAAGAGAGAGGCGGGAGAGGGAGAGGGGGGGGGGGGGGGGGGCGGGGGGCGCGGGCTGACGGCTGAGCCAGACTCGTCAGACTGTCGCCGGCCTAGGCGTACCTCAAGCTCCCTACTGCTGCTCTAGCTCTGCCTTGCTGGCTTGCTTGCCGACTTGCCGTTCAATTATTCACTGCGTTTAGAGCAGACGTGAAGCTGCCTGTGTGCGGGCAGTCACAGGACCTACTGTAAACTCACTAAACTGAATCAACGCGCCGTGCCTGCTATTAGATCTAGCACTAAAACAATACAGCCAGTGCCAGGCTGCCAGCTCGTCTGTCGTCTGTCGCCGTACACTCGTAAAGAGACCATAGAATTACACGCTGTCTTTTTGGTCACATCATTAGTATTCGGAATTCACAGGCCGAGTTTAGACTTAGACTGGATCTAAACATTGCCAGAACATAGCAGGATCTCTACTTTTCCTTCCAAGCCGTTTCATTTCGTTCAGCGATAACTGCAAAAACGAGAGCATTTTTTTTATCTCCATCTATTGGAACGGAATTGATACTAACAGCAATTTTGTTGTTTGTTTTTGTTTTTATACGCTTGATGTTAAATTTTGACTTACAAGCAAAAGAAAACTAGAATCGTAGACTTAAGACAAACTGTGCTTTTTTTCATCTTCTTCGGGACATCCTCTGTGTATTTTATTTAGACATACGTTGGTGAAAAAGCTGTGACTGTGAAGTTTGGATAAAAATTCTTTCCCTTCATTGCTTCATAGTTTAACCGCAACCATTGGTAAGTACTAAGTAGCTTTCGTTAACAATATGATTTCGTGTTTTTAAAGATCATAGTAAG
>RQTK01000645.1:40280-50280 GCA_003991915.1 Elysia chlorotica
ACAATAGTAATAATAATAATAATAATAATAATAATAATAATAATAATAATAATGATAATTATAATAATAATGATAATTATAATAATAATTATGATAATTAATACTAAAAAATTGTTTGAGTTTTAGGTTTATTTTAGATTTTAGGTTTTTATTTAGAAACATCGTAATTATTATTATTGTAAAACAATTTTTATTATTCTATTGCCTATAAAATAGAATAATTTGATATTAGGAAAACTATTATTTTAACACAGATCTAAAACACACACATTAGGCCTACAATTTTAGCGATGTGCAATCTCTTAGTCCAACTGCAATCAAGTGGCGGTTTAGACATTAGACCTAGAGTAAATTGTGTGAGTCAGTAGTGAGTCATTGTAGACTCGGAAGTCTAAAATCTACGACACTAGTGCTACAGTAACTGCTTAGTTTAGTGCTTAGATCGGGGGGTGGTCGTGGTAGGCTAAAATCCTAGGCCTCCTAGCCTGTCGGACGCGACAGTGTGGCGACATCGAGACGGGACCAGCATCGCTGTGTTTACTTTGTGGTGCTAGGCTTGCTAGTTGGGCAGGCACACACAATGCTGCTAGTTACTGGTTAGGCAATAGGCCTAGGCTTAAGTCCCCATACAGTTCTGCCACCAGTCACAGTCAGTCAGTCAACCACCCGGTTTACGATCTGCTAGATCTAGATCTACGATCCAAGACTAAATGGCTGAATGATTGACGCTAGAGTTATAGTTTCACTACTAGATCTAGAATGACTGACTGGCGCTAAAGTACGCTTCTAGAGAATCTAGATCTACACCGCTAGATTTAGATTTCTATATCTACTGCAGACAGATTAGCTGCAAGTCTGCCGTTCATGGATTATGATATTATATTTATTACACTTGGTTTGTGACTTTTACTGCAGAATGGGTAAGGCGCATTGTTGTGGTTAGGAGTAGATCTATTAGTACATTTTTATTATTGTATTATGATAGGTCTAGATCTACAGTAAAACATGTAGTCTAGGGCCTAACAATATTGTCAGGGAAAATCGCAATCGAAAAGCTGGTTTGTAGATCTATAATATTTACAACAGAGTGATATGGCTTAAAAATCTTAATTTGAGTTAAGCGTGATTTTTTTTTAGTGATGGTATGTTTTATCAAAAATATTTTTTTTAATTGTTAATGAAAATAGCCTAGTTGAGTACAAAGATAGAAGTCAATTTTATGGGAAAATAATTAGGCCTAATTATATTTTTAAAATTAATGTGTTTCATTTGTAGTTACTACACCAAGATCTAAATTCATGTTTATAATCTCCCGTGTGACCTACGTGTTAAAACAAAAACATTTTAGATTTGATAAAAGGTGACTATTGTAGAATTTCAATAATTATGTTCTAATACGTCGATGTCTATCGAAACAGATTAGGCCTACATGTAGCTGGGTATATCTATAAAATAATATAAATCAATTATACTGGTTTGAGAAGTTTTAAAAAATTAAATTATTAGAGAAGAAGGTTTACTGCTGATTATAACTAAAAAAAAAAAAAACATTTGTAATACATGTTGAGAAATATTCAATGTGTTTGGGACTATTATTATGTTTTTAAAAAAATACCACTTTCGAGTGGTGTTTAATGCGTATCATCGAGTGGCTTTATAAACAGATTTTCTCTCTAAATACCTTCCACTTTTCAAACAAAAATCTACGGAACATTTTGTGTTAAATCTTGTTTTTACTTCCTGATTTTATAGGAATTTTCAAATAGTTTGAAATTTGTATAAAAATCAAATACTTCTTTTTTTTTTGTTTTTTTTAATTAGCTGAATACCTGCACTGTCTATTTTTTTCAGTTAAAAAGAATTGAAATTGCAGATCTGTGAATTATAATTATTTTCCTAAATGCGTTCGTCCCAAATTGTACAACCTTTGAATAAATAATTATCTCTTTTATTTCTAAAAGTTCAAATGAAGCGAAGAAAAACCAAGCATCATAATTATTTGAAAGATTGTCAATAAAATTTAATTTTCACTGCAAAATTGTTGTTAAGGGCAGTGAAAAATATATAATTTTTTTTTATATGTCCTCTCTTGATTATTAATTTATAAACTTTCTCAGTATACGTACACATCCAAAATTTATAAACCGGTTTATTATCATTAAAAGTATAAGCAAATTCATTATTAAAAATAGTGTGTGCATGTATTCCAAAATATATGTAGGAAATAATAATAAATTATATTTACTGGCTTGACTGATCATTAATATTTAGATCGTTCCAGTCAATTGCATTTCCAACGTTAAAAAACAAACAAACAAAAAATCCAGCCAAACAAAAACAAAAAAGGCAAAACTAATGAGATGAAGCATTCAAATAAAACTGTACTAACATGCGTGAAGCGTAAAAATAATTGTATAGTTGCAAAGAGGAAAACAAAACAAGACAACAGAGAATAATTTTGAAAAAGAAATTGTATTAATAAGTCTATAATTATGTACATGAAGAATTGTATAAATTGTGTAAACTATTTTCATTCTCTATCGGGGTTTAACGTCTCTTAGGTTTCCCTGACCGATCCTATACGGCGATATTTTTTGTCAGTTTTTCAGTTTTAATTTAATTTATACATACTTTTTTAATGGGTACGGTTAGCCCAGAATTATTATTTCAATAATTTTTTACATGATTAAAACAAAAAAGTATATCTTTTCGAGAATATTGCACGATACAATCATAGATATAAGAATTAACTTTAAAAAAATGATACTAATAATCAAATGAAAATTAATATTTCCATCATATTGTAATATTTTTTTTTAATGTAAGCAATACCATGTACAACTTTTTGACAATATCCAATATTATAGTAACGTGTATCGTATGTTGGGTATAAAACCAAAAACTAGACATAATTATCTAAAAATTAAATGACAATAATTTTACTCGTAATAAAAATAACATCGTAAATATGTAATAGTCATAAAAATAACATTGTAAATATGTAATAGTCATTATGTATAGGCCCGCATTGAAAAAAAAAAACTTTCTAAATCAATTTAAATAAGAGAAAATAACAGAAAAAAAAATTCTCCGATTACTGATTTATCTAACATTTTCTTATTTTAGAAGGTGGTGTATTTTTATTAAATTAATGTGCATATAATTAAAATAAGAGTCTTTATATATTGTTATATTTTTATGATATTATTCTTATCAGTAGGTTATTGTTGTTATTATTATTATTATTTTTTTTTATTATTATCATTAATATTATTTTTTTTATTACTATCATCATTATACATAAATGTTATTTCGATCACTTTTTTTTCATGTATTGTTATGCAATTACTTATTTTTGTACTGATCACAAGTTTCATTAACCAAGCTTTTCTGGATCATTATTTCAATCAACGGTCCATAAAAATCATTTTAGATAAAGAATACATTTCACTAATCTACTTTTACAAATTGTGTTGCTTTTGTCGTGTTTAATCTTAATTTGCGGATTAGTGCGTAAAAAATAAATTAATTAAAGTTTTAGTTTTAAAACTAAATGAAATAAGTAATTTTGTCAACTTTTTGTCGTCGTAATTAATCGACATTGCCTTCTTAGACATTGTAATGCGATATCTGTTAATATTAAATTAATAAAATAAATAAAAATTTAATCAGCCACTGAAAGTGAATACCGCAATCATAATCATCTTGAACTTTGTTTTGTTTTAATCTCACCTATGAAATCCACAGTACAAAACATATTCTTCAGTCAGTATGAAGAAGTCTTACACTTTCAATTGCTCAATAACTGATCATAATTGATTATAATCAATCACATCATTATTATCATCATTTTTTCACCCGAGTCTCACATCTACAAAGTATAATTATTTAGACATAGAGAAGTAACTTGATCAGGTTTTAAAAAGTGTTTTGTTCGATGACCACCCACTCTTAATTTTCTTTTAGGTCTCCAGAGTTACGTTACATTATTTTGGTAAAAGATACTGGCCTGTTATCGCAAAACCTCTCATTATGTAGATCTAGTCCCAACGGGAAAAACAAACTTTGACAGAGTAGCCTGTGTAAAAGAAATTATTAATTAAGAGATTAGGGCAATATTGCTTTTTTAAAAAGAAATTACATGTAACATGATTATTAGTTGACTTTAAAAATACTAAGTCGAGTTTCACAAAACTGTTTCAAATAGTTCAATATTTTTTACAAGAGGAATTATTGGGGGAATATGTTGAATAATGTTGTTGTTCTTTGTTTATCAATTGAGTCGTTATAGGTCGGATTTTCAAAAAAAAAAAAAAAAAAATATGGTGTCTATAATTCTGACCTAAAAAAATTTAAAAAAAAAAAAAAAAAAAATTGTAAACTACTTATTGCTCCTCTCACTTTGTTTAACGGCAAGCCGTTATGAGCACAATAAACATGCTTACCTTTTTTTTCTTCATTTAAAGTGCGTCACTATACAAAACATAGCTTTCGAAATTGCTTTCTGAGATTGGGCGAGTAAAAGTGATGGGGAGGGGTTCGGGAGTCTTTTCATAACAAAATTAACATCACAATTGTGTACACTCCAGGTGCCCAATCACCAGCCTGCCTCTAACCTTGAGGCAGAACAAGCAAACCCCATTTGCTGCGCACAACAACATGTCATCATCGGAAAGACCTCAACAACAACAGCAGCAACAACACCATCAACAACAACAACAACAAGTTCCGGACCCTCGCTACCTTCTCCCAGCGTACGACGAGCCCAGTAAACTAAGAATGGCCGTGGCCGCGGCTGCCGCAGCTGCAGCTTCGTCTTACCCGTACCTCTTCCACGCGGGCGGACCTCCTCATAATCCCTCCGCCGTTGGCGCGCCTCACCTCGCCGCGGAGTTCGCCAACGGGCACGCGGCGGCCGCGTCTCTAGTGTCTCCCCAACACGCGTCCTTGTTCCAAGCACTCCACCACCTCTCCCCGCACAGCGTTTCGGCGGCGCTGCTGAAAGGCTTGGGCAGGAGCCTCCCGAACTTGTCCAACCTGCCGCTTCTTCCGGGGGGTCACCCCGACCTCATGGGCGTCCCCGGCGGGCCTCACCACCAGCACCAGCACCACCCCGCCGACATGTACGCCGCTGCCCTCAGGGGAGTCGGCATGGCGGGGATGGGTCTCAGCGCCGCGGCGGCTTTGGCGGGAGGCGGCCCCCAAGAGGCGCAGGATGCGGACGTTAAGGACGACCCCAAGGCGGAGCTGGAAGGATGCGATCTCTGGAAGAAGTTCCACAGCATTGGCACCGAGATGGTTATCACCAAGTCCGGCCGGTGAGTACATGATGCAGTGTGTAATACATACATAAATACGATGTAACATTAACGGGAGGCGGACCACTGGGATAATTATATTAAGTAGATCTGGATGAATTAGGCACATTTGTACTTTTCCACAGTGGTTAGAAGTAGGCCTGTACCGGATAGTGAAAATGATCGAGCAATGATTGCGCTTTGTGGGGTTATAACCTTCGACTTGTAGATGCAGCGGCACCGAATCACCTTGTCACTCAACGAGAGCATGGTTTATATCACTGGACCATTTCGCTCCCTTTTCGAATTAATGTGCGTGAAATTATATATTTGACGTTCTCATTATCTGTAGGGTTTCGGTGCGTAGGAAAAAAAAAACAAAAACAAAAAAAAAGCTTACGACGCGTCTTAAGACGCGTAACTAAAAAGCTTACGATGTACTTAAGAATTTCCATGATCTTGTATGTTGTATTTTATTGGCTTATTTTTAAACCAGATGCATGTTCCGGTTTTTCTATTTCTCAATCTAGATTTCTATCTCCTTCTCTGCTGCCTTTCCTAATGTATTTAATTAACCACACAAAAAAACAAAAAAACTACTCATTGTTGTCAAACTATTGCGCCCATACAAAGCAGTGACAAAATTTCACCTTTCATTGACATATCTAATAATAAATTCAGATGCACTTCATCGAAGATGTAACAAATTGAGTTAGTATAATTTCTTTATGAGGTAAAAGTGTTTCCGCTGATTGTTTGCAATATTTTCTTCTAAACCAAAGAATTCTACGGAAATAAGTTTATTGAAATCGGGAAATAATTATTTCAATTCGACTCACTGACAATTATTGTATAGACAATCACATTCCAAGAAAATTATACAAACACAACGAAAAAGTGCAATCCCCTTTTTTTTTAATCACAGTTAATTGAATTGTTTACCCTCCCAATTACGGGGGGAGCGGCAGAGGCGCCGAAGTGCTGGTCTGTTGATGGAGCTTTCCAGGATACATCTAATTGTAATTTAGGACGGGCGCCGCTCAATTAGCAATCATAACATCGCTGACCCCAGGGGTTTTAGTGTGGAGACGCCGCCGATTTCCAGCGACCTGATGGAGTCAGTGAGTCGGTCTATGTATATATATACATTGTACATAGATAGTCTCTATTAGATGTGGCGACACGTTTTATTACTGCTAGTATTGTTGTTGTTGTTTTTGGTGTGGTTGGATTGAGTGGCGCCTGTATGTGTATGATTGTGTGTTTTAAATGGAGAGAGAGAGAGAGAGAGAGAGAGAGAGAGAGAGAGAGAGAAAGGAAGAGACAGACCGGAAACAAACAGAAATAAGAACGAAAAGGAGGAATGTACATGGCACGAGAGAGAGAGAGAGAGAGAGAGAGAGAGAGAGAGAGAGATAATTGGCGTAGATTAATTATTAAAACAGACTGTGTATCCACATCACCCCCCAAAAAATAAAAAAAAATAAAAAATAGACGAAAAAGAAAAAAAATAAAAAATAGACGAAAAATATAAACAAAACCCCATCCTTTCTACTCTTGTCATGTACAAAATATAACACCATTCCGTGTTGAAAACCTACACTGTCGCTCTACAGTCTAAACAACCGCAGATATGATCATACATACTTAAAGTAATGCTCTTTTCTCCAACACTTTCCTCACACTTTGAGCCTTCTTACTTGCTAGCTTGCTAGCGCTAGATCTAGCTTTAACTTTAACGCCTACTCCCGCTTAGTCCACGATTGTACCTCACTTGCCACTCAATTATTGCATTGCGCTACACCGCAGAGATCGAAATCTAGACAGATCGGCTTTTTTTCGCCTGCCAATAGGCTTATCTTGATCGGGAAAAACCATAACTACGTGCAATAAAACGGCGGTTTAATTATAGAGGATGGAGAAATGTTTACCACCGATATTTTATTGAATTAGTATTTTTTACTGCTACTCTTTACTACCGATCGTTTATTAAACAATTTCATTGTATTCCTTCTAAAATACTTTATTATCGATATTTTTTTCAACAAATACACTATTGTTACTACCAAAGTTTACTGCCGATTAAAAAAAAAGAAGAAAAGTACATTGTTATACATAACTAGACTTTACTACCGATCTTTCAAACTAAAACTATGTAGAGTACTACATATTATACTACCAACCTTTTATTTAAAAAAGAAAAAGTAAATATTACTATTATGTTTTACTACCGATCCTTTATCCAACGTGTGTCAGCACGTAAATATGCCAGACGTTATTGTTGGGTTCATTCCACAATATAGCCTCTATAGTACTTACGTTGGACACTAACCGACAAAATTAACAAACAAACACACCTTTGGCCAGACAAAGCAAAACTATCGTCACTTTTCGAAAACATCTCATGCACCCGAACGAACAAACAATCACATAGACTCAGCTCAGGGTTGATCAGGGTGCACTGTCCATTGTACCAGTCCTGTGCTCACTCGGACCCATTCCAGGCATTGTAGACCTCGACTCCCCATTGCCCAATACCATCTCACTGGCATGTCAGCGATCTACACTGGGGTAGAACATCGGCTTCCGACGCAAAAGGTGCGGGTTCGAGCCCTGGCGATTTTGCTCCCTACTGGTTGGGTCGGTGTCAGTTTAATGTGACCGGCTGAGACAGGAGTCGTGGAATTCCCGCCCTGTCTCGTGTGCTGCAGTACATAAAATTGTCAGACGTCAGTCTTGGGGCCTGTCCACAATATAGGCTATATAGTGCTGATGTTGGACGTTAAACCAACTCAACAACAACAACAACCAGTCCTGTGCTCTGACCCATTCCAGGCATTGTATGTAGACCTGGACTCCCCATTGCCCAATGCCATCTCACTGGCATGTCATCGATCTAACCATCTACTCACCAGCACAGATACCGGTAGTCTTCTGGAGCACCATCACCATTGGTGTTCTCATACAGGCCAACAGCCTTACTACACATAATTATAGTACAATATTGTGTATTTTTCATACCCTCTGTTGTTTGCTTTATTCGTCTCTTGTCTGTCTCAGTTTCGGTTTCTCTCTCTATCTCTCTCTCTCTCTCTCTCTAGCTCTCTTTACCCCTCTCTCTACCTTTCTCTCTCTCTCTCTCTCTCTCTCTCTCTCTATCTCTCTCTATCCGTCTCTCTCCCTTATTTTGCAAGGTCTATGTAAAGACTTTGTAAGAATGTTGATGTTGGGCGTTTTGGTTTTGTTTTGCATGTATAATTGTACTCACACTGTGAGTCATAACACTTTATAATAGTTCTATGATGGCTTGGGATGCAGAACAAAAACATTTAAAGAAATAAGAATTTAAGAAAAGACGAAACTTCCTTGTAAAAAGGAAAGTCAGAGGGAGGAGACTTAAGCCATTTAAAGTACAACACACCCAGACACACAACACAATGGAGATAAAAAACAAAAACGAAAACGATCGCGTTTAGATATAAACACGATAAAATCATAAAACAAAGAAACCACCAAGCGAAGAATGAGGGGTAGCTGTAGCTCTACCCAGGGCATGAGTGAGTAAAAAAACATGAGTGAGTGGAGTGAGTGAAAAACAAACTCACCACGGCATGCATATCTCCATCTCTCGGGTCCAGAGCCCAAATCGCGCAACTACATTCTTTAACCCTTTGCAGTTACACCACTACGCCTCTCACCCAGGCATCACCCTGTGTTGGGGGACCGGGGATGCTGTCAGGCCGTGAGCCTCGGAGCGCGAGTACCTGTACCTGATGACCCTCTCTGATAACATGTCTGATTGTCCCAGGTAGAGGCGCTGGAGGTGCTAGGGACTGCGAGCCTGCTAGGTGCTCACACTGGAGGCTTTGCGATAAATGGGGTGCATTGTGAAAATGGTGACGATAGGGCGTAAGGGAAATTTTTTAATGGATTTTGTATTTGGCGATCTTAACCCTTTCCCTTACCATTCGAGTAAATTTAATTTCTAACTCAATATTTTCTACTCTCATTACCATTAGGGCATTTTTTAAATTATAAATTTTCAATTTCAAGATCTTGACCCTCCCCTTACTATTCGAGTAAATTTAATTTCTAACGCACTATTTTCTACTCTAATTGTCATTCTCACACAGTTTAAGTTAAAACATACACTGAACCCATTAATTGCGTATTTCGAACACACTGTTTTCTACTTTCATTACCATTCGCGTGTATTTATCACACAGTTAAAACATATCCTGAACCCATCCGCGTATATTTTGTATATTTTGAGAGTAGGCGTCTGTAACTTAGCAATACAAGTAGTCACCATAGTGTTGCTATGCACAAGAACCCAGCCAAATGTCATTAAGGCAAAGTATTGGTTAATTTTTTTACATCTTTATTTCAACAAGATTGGTTTAGGAGATGATAATTAATGCAAGTTGAAAGTTCAAGGTAAAAACAAACATATTATTGGCTGGATTTCCTAGAATTAAACGTCATGTAATCATTGGGTGACACGTACCAAGAGCTGTGAAATGCTTGGTTCTCAAAGGGTTAACACAGATCTAGCATTCACTGTTCTTTTTCTTTCTATGACTAGTATTGTCAGAAAGCACTCCATGGACAATCAGTAGTAGAATCCATGCGGTAAAGGGACACATAGCTGAGACGAAGACGATAGGACGTAAGGGAATAATACACCAGTGTCCAAACACACA
>RQTK01000645.1:52780-58752 GCA_003991915.1 Elysia chlorotica
ACTATGTATATACATGTAACACATAATTTATAAATCTTAAACACAACTCATTCAATATGTAAAACACATTCTATTATTTATTTCGCTCTTTTAACTCCTCATTATTCTACAGTAAGCATAACACGTAATAGCTATAATAAACAACACGATTTTTAACTACGACTGCGTCACCAAGCCTTAATACGCTTTATTTCAAGTGTCATCCAGTATACACAACTGTAATATAAACCGAAAACGTTTATTTTATTTATTAAGGCGGCATAAAATGATTGTATGTTCCATAGCATGGGGCATCATCTTTATTTGCGACACTGCTGTGCATTTTACTACAGGAGGGCAGCAATTTTGTCGACCCAGACCTGAAAGGGATAAAGAGTTTTCTGTATGTTGGGCAATATTTCACATATCTCGGGAATTATGTCTCAGAATGGCATTTTCTAAAATTAGTACTAATTTACCACATAAAAGGCTATTTTTTGTTTGTTGATATGTTAGTATTATTATGTTCTCTCACTCTATTTTAGAGCATTGACTTTTCGAAAAATTTTTTTTATTAATTTGCTGTGAAAAGAATAAAAATACATCAATGTGTCATATGTGACAGTCCACTCTAGAAAAAAAAACCAACTAAAACGTGCCATCATAAATTAATCGTAAATATTCTTAAAATTGTATTTAGCCTTTAAACCTAAAAAATCAACCGGCTAATGAACTTAAAAGCCAAAACAAAACAAAAAACAAGGAATCGTAGAAAAGGGGAAAAGCCAAACTTCGGAAAGTGGGAAAAAACAAACCCTTTTGGTACAAGAATGCAGTCCTGTAGATCTAGATCTAATTCCTTTTAACTATATTAATTATTATTGTTGTTGGTGGTTGTTTTTAATTTTGTTATAATATTATCAATTTATGGTCCACTTTAAAACGGTCCCAAATTACATTTTCGGATTACATAATTATAATATCTTCTCAAATTCCAACGCCCCTAATGTCCCTATTAGGACCAATCCTATAATAACATCATACTGTAATATAATATCATGCTTGGCGAAATTTTAATGATAAGCATACAAAATAACATAATCATAATCATTAAAACATAATTTTCTGGAGTTTTGTGTGTGGCCACAGAACCGTGGGCCTTAGCGAGAAGTTTTACTGCCCATGGGACCAAGTGGGCTCGAACCTGCGATCTCCCATTCCCTGCTTTATGACACTGCTTACAGTCATTAAGACGCCAGACGTGTAAAAAAAAAAAACCTCCCATCTTTATAATTGCTGCGCAGTCATGTATGTAAAAGCAAACCGGATTCAACACATAAATAATGCTCGTAATCAGGTCGTAATCATTTAATACAGTCGTAGAATCCTTCCCATTTTGCACGATGGGTGTTTAACTGGTATTTTTAAGCTTAGTCACGTTAGGGGCAAAAGCTTAGTAATGTTGTTTGTGTTTGTATGCAGTATTAAGTGTATTCTTGTATATGCGTGAAGAGTTGTGTGTTTGAAATCGTTCATTATATTTTATTATTATTATCATCATCATTAGCATCACTAATTTTTATGTCACACATGTACAACTGGTGTATTTATGTATGTATGACCACGAAAAATTTCCCTATGGGATAATAAAGGATTATCTTATCTTATCTTATCTTATCTTATATCTTATCTTATCTTTATTAATATTGAATTTTATTTTGGTATGGGTGTTTAACTGGTATTTTTAAGCTTAGTCACGTTAGGGCAAAAGCTTAGTAATGTTGGGGTAAAATTGCGATGAGCTTTTGGTGGTTTGTCACGTAACTGTTGTTTATTGAGAAATTAAACATCTTTCCAACCATTTTTTAGTTTATTCTCCTGGAATGCCTAACACTGGCTTCCTAAATTAAAGATGAATCATTTCCGCAGCATGTAGTAAATGTAGTTGTTACAAGGCTTAGTGTGCTCACCTATTGAACTCATTTTCAATTACTATTGTTGTTGTTGATGTTGTTGTTGTTGCTGTTGTATAGTATAAATTGGCATCACCATCTGATATAATTCTGTCCTTATGTGGATAATAGTAATTACATAATTATTATGCAGTGATTATGTAACCACCTTTCGAAAACAAAAGGGAGCACATAGATAAAGAACGTTTGGTAATGCCTGTATAATGATTATGATTTGTTTTTACAATCTGTTGTGGGCAAACTGAAGGAAAAAAAACACAAAAAAACAACAGCATATAAACACAATAATCTATTCTTCACCATAAGCTACGCCATTGCTTTGTTGTCGTTTTTTTCCTTTTTAAATTCTCTCTAGCAACTTTATTATGTAAATTCGAACGCAGTCATAGGGGAAACTAGGCAAACACGGTGTTTAAAAAAATCTGGAGTAAGCTTTTTTTACCAAACAATGATGTAGATTTTTGTTTTTGTTTTGTTTTTTTCCGTCTCGCAACCTCACCCCGATGGACTAATTATTATTATTATGATGGTTATTTACGTAATACAAACACGGTGCATCAGATTTCAAACCTGCCTGTTGTGGCGTGACAAATCACTTGTTTCTCATCTCCGCGCTCTTCATGGTTATCACAGGATTTGCGTTCCACAATACAATAACGGATGACATCATCACACTCTGTCTCGTTTGTGGCAGCACATACAATTGTCAGACGTCAGTTTTGGGGCCCGTCTACAATATAGTGTTAGAACAGGTGCTGACTAAATAAAAAAGAAAAGGGAAAATATATCTTTATATAATATGTAAATTACCAAATAAATATCTAAGCCCCTGTAAACCAAAACAATGGAAGTAATCAAACCTGCAAATAATATTTATTCCATATGTTGAATGTGAGCAGTACAGTAATACCGAAGAGGAAAAGCTCAAACTCAAACTCCGCCAAGGCTTCAATTATCACAATGCCTCTATTTATACACCATTTTAACCGCTATGTTTGTGTATACATATATACTCTATTGTATACACTATACAACCCTGGCTGAGGCGTGAGTGGTCTGCCCCTCATGTAAATAGAGATGGAACAATTAATGTAATTTAGACAGAAGCTGGGTAATCTATATGCTGGTTGGCTGGTTGGCTGGTTCACAACTCACCCTACCAGCACAATCGCCCGTGTCACCTTTGACAAGTTCGGCGGGGCATTATGCAAATTTTGCCACACGCCCGGAGTACATGTATTACATATTAGTTGAGTTGAGTTGGTTTGACGTCCAACGTCAGCATTATAATTTTATAGGTTTTGTTATATTGTGGACGGGCTGCAAGATTGACGTCTGACAATTTTATGTGCTGCCACAGTCAAGAGAGGGCGGGGATACCATGACTCCTGTCTTAGCCAGTCACATTAAACGGATACCGACCCAACCAGTAGGGGGACAAGTCGACCAGATTCGAACCACGGACTTCCTGCGTCGCAAACCGATGTTCTACCCCAGGGCTACCGCGCCCCCGGAGCATGTATTGTTAGTATCTCCTCACACATTGTCCCCTAAGCCCTTCTCAAAATCGAATTGTATATGGTACATGTATAATACATGTACCATATATGGTGAATGCAGACTATGCGATTCACACGACGATAACTATGACGTAATCACGCCCCTGAGACATGCAGGTTCCTGATTTCCCTTTGCACCCCCCTCTCGTAGACCTAAATATCTATAATCTCCCTACCCTACACTTTGATAACCCCCATAGCCTAGTGCGACTACATTGCATGTATAATTGTCTGATTTTTGTATAATGAGCGTAACAAATAAAGCGACTTAACACTCACTAACAGGATGGAACTAGAGTGTTGTATATAAGACCCGCTGAACCTACCCGCATGTTTGATGGTTTGTCTAACACCCTCACTATTTGGCGACGCTGCAGTTTTTGTTTGTAATTGTTTTATCATTAAGTTGAACTATTTGAAGGAATGTGAGCCATGTGGAAATTGAGATACTGTACATGTAAAGTGTGCTTTTGTTTTATGTGGAGAGAGAGAGAGAGAGAGAGAGAGACTCTCTCTCTCTCTCTCTCTGCAAGGATAGAGATATCAAAAGGAAGTGTGAGATATGCAGTGATACATAGAAAGATAGAGAGAAGAGGTAGAGGGAGAGAGAGAAATGAAATTAAAAGGAAGTGTAAGAGGCTCGGTGAGAGATAAAGCGAAAGATAGATAGATAGAAGGAAAGAGACAGAGCGGAAAGAAAGCAAGAGGGAGAGAGATGGACAAAAAGAGAAAGAAATCGAGAGAGAGAGAGAGAGAGAGAGAGAGAGAGAGAGAGAGAGAGAGAGAAGGAAATAGACAGAGCGGAAAGAAAGCAAGAGGGATAGAGAGATACAAGGAGAGAAAGAAAACGAGAGAGGGGGAGAGGAAGCGAAAGAGCTTGCGTAGGAGAAGGAAGAAAGCAGGCGATGTAAGATGTAAGGACTTGTCACTTTTATCACCTTTTAAATTCTCCCAGGCCGGGCATAACTTGACGCGTGCACACCTACAGGTTGCACGCACGCATGCCAACTGGGGAGAATTTAGGAACATAAAAAAAAAAAGCCGAGAAGATGCGAGAGATGTGAAGATAAAAAGAGGGAGAAACAAGCGTGCAAAAAGATAAGGATTAGAGGTAGAGTTGTGAAAGATATGGAGAATGAAAGAAACCAAAAGAACAATAACAATAACAAAACAATTCAAAAAAGTTTGAAGAATGAAGAGGCAGGTGTGTCAAAGATGGGGAGAAAGTAACAACGAAAACAACAACAACAACAACAACAACAACAGCAACAACCACCACTACAAATACAAAAAATTGATCAGAGAAAGACACTCAACAAAGAAATAAACAAAAAAAAGGGAGGGAAAGGTAGAAATAGATCTAGTTGGAAGGAAAAAGTCTATGAACTTCGAAAAAAATCGAATATTTTTTTACCAGCTGTTAAACGGCAAATTAACGTCGTCACAGTGGCTAGATGTAGCTAGAGTACTGTAGCAATTGGAAATTTCCGATAAGGGAAACCAACACTTTAACCTTTTCATAATGTATAGTTTTAGACCCTTTCCTTTTTTTGCGCACTATTTTGGGGAATTTTCAAACTTTTGGAAAGATAAAAGCTATGATTTTTATTATTTTAAAGTGGAAGGTGTGCAGATCAATACAAAAAGGTGCTAGCACTACAGCGCACCAACCCACCCGCACATTATCTGCTTGCAGGGTGGTGGGAACTAGATATAGATCTCAATCTAGAATAGATCTAGATAATAATCATGTATTAAACATGGTAGGTTGCAATTATATGGTAGTCACCTTTCATTATCAATATTCTAACAAGTGAAACCGATAGCTTTATGGTATTGCTTCCCCATCAATTCATATAATCAATTCACGCATAATTATTAACGCAGTTTTAAGGTAGAGCAGTAGCTTGTTTCTAATAACACGGCTTGCGATTGTAATGTATAATTATCATTATCTCATTTCTCTGAATCTCTCTCTCTCTCTCTCTCTCTCTCTCTCTCTCTCTCTCTCTCTCCCGCTCTCTCTCGCTCTCTCTCTCCCAATACACATCCAAAACTCCTCCCCTTTCTATCACGTAGTCCTCTTCACAACATTTTCCGTTGCGACACCTATTCACCGAACCTCAATCTACCATCACCCTACCACCACAAGGATTGTTAAATTAATCTCCTTTTCACACCTCTAGCCAACTCCTCGTCGATCACGATGGTATTGTAGACACGCACCCAGCTAAAGATCGATTCTTCAAGCTGATAGACGATTGTATTAGAACCGTTGGCATGACTGGGACCGTAACAAAAACGTAGATAGATAGATAGATAGGTAGGTGGATAGATAGGTAGGTAGGTAGATAGGTAGATAGATAGATAGATGGATAGATAGATAGATAGATAGATAGATAGATAGATAGATAGATAGATAGATAGATAGATAGATAGATAGATAGATAGATCGATGGAT
>RQTK01000645.1:67039-77039 GCA_003991915.1 Elysia chlorotica
CAAACACCGACACAATCCGTTTTAGTGGTAATCGAACATACTGTCATGTAGACTTTATTTTTCACTTCGTTATAATAATTATTATTATTATTATTATTATTATTATTATTATTATTATTATTATTATTTCTACTATTTTCAAAGACACGTATTACATAATTTATTCTATAATCAATGTGTACTGTTATATATAATTATGATGAAAATAAAAATCTGTAAATAAATAAATAAATCAAATATGAGGGCGCGCCTATTCCCTCCTAGAGCTGAATCACACAGGAATTTTTTTACAGCTTTCAAAAAAGCAGGAAACCATTCGCCTCAGTGCTGCGTACAATGAAAACCAGCATGGGCGTGTTTTGTTTTGTTTTTGTTTGTTTTTTGTGTGGATTTTTTTAATCTCGATAATTAATTACAATGTACTCTAGGATAATGCTAAGAGACAAACCAGAGACAAAAATAAAGTTTTTTGTTGTGTTTTTTTTTGTAACCGAGTTTCGTTGTTGTGTAAGACCTGCATCGAAATTGAACAAACTTGCCCTAAACAACAACAAACATACAAACAAAAGATGCTGTGAGGGTTCAATTTCCCTGCATCGAAAATGAAAAAACGTACCCTAAACAACAACAACAAACAACCAAACAAAAGATCCCTTTGAGGCTCCAAATTTGTCATGGTGTATGCTGGTATAATTATTTGTAAACTCTATACCTACCGCTGTTCATATTATAGCGGTGTCCAATTTCGGTTTAGTATTACAATAAGTAATGAGTCCTCTAATATTCAGAAATCGCTGCGCTAATCGTTTTTGTACGTTATAAATTGTTTAATTACATTATTACCCCGGTCCTGATTTTGTAAAAACCAGTATAAACATAATTTGTGAATCTGTTTGATAACAGTTTATTTCTCATGGAGGTGCAAACATTTATACTGTACGTTTTTTACCGATTTTAAATTAATTGCGACAATGTACTTATTGGCTTTTAGATCTTGAGTAGTATATCAGGTTTTAAGTAATGATCGTTACAGCCTTGTTTAATTTATTGTTTTACTGGATTCTATTGATGCAAGTTTTAAAGTGTGATGCTTTTGGAAATTTATTGTCTTTGAGATTCCGGCCTAGGTTAGAAGGCGAGCGCATTTATTTTACCTAGTAACTTTAACCGACTGCGGTAGTAATTAAAATAAAAACAATTTTATTATTTTAAAATAAAGAACCAGAAGGCATATAAAAGAAGGGGAGTGTCTGTTTATGTGTGTATAAGAGACAGGAAGATGGGAAGAGAGAGAGAGAGAGAGAGAGAGAGAGAGAGAGAGAGAGCGAGAGAGAGAGAGCAAGAGAGACAAAAACATAGAGCCATGCACATCAACACAAACACAGTGTATCCACAAATCGAAAGTTTACTGCTTCCTATTGAAAGAAATGAATGTAAGCGAGGCCGTTTAAAACTTCACCGCGAGATTTTACTGTTTTAGTGTGCAGTTCGTGCTATAGACAGGAAGTATTGAAACAGTCTGTTGTGCGTCGGACAGTGAGGGCGGACGCACAAGGGTTAACTTGATGTAAAAGTAAAACCCTTTAAAAGTGGCACGGGTGTTACTCGAGGTCTTGCGATACCTGAGCCCATGTTGGAAACGAGAACGATATGTGTGGGGATCTCCACTGGGGGTCCTTTTTGTTTTGCGTTTATCTTTAACGTGCATAAATATTTTAAATTTTCCGATTTGGACTCTACGATGAAAGAATCCAAGACCGATAGAATCAATAAGCGACAAGGGATCACATGCCTGTAGGGTTTTTATTACGTTATTCGTTATTGTTCCTAGTGATCGCAAAGTATGGACTGGGTGTTTTAACTGTTTTACTCCCGTTGAGTTGTCTCCCCGCGAGGTGTTAGGTTGGCCCTCAACCAGGCACAAGACACTTTGAGGGTCGTATCAGTGTCTCTGTCTCTCTCTCTCTCCCTCCGCTCTTAGAAAGATGTCTTTGGCGCTTGTTGTTTATAGGATTTTTACCTCCCACAAAAAAGATCCATTCAAATTTTTGTTGCTAAGACATTGTCTATAAATGAACTTTTGTTGTATCGTTATTCGTTTATTTGGTTTATATTTTTTCTCCGTTTTAAATTGCACTTATGTGTTTATAAATGTACAAACTTCCGTTTAGCTAAATCCTACCTCAACCTCTAACTGTTTTCTTGTGGACGTTTTTTTTTTTTGGCAACATTGATATATTGACATTCTACTCTTGCAAAAAAAATGCGTGATCAATTTTTGTAAACTCAAATTTTAAAACTATAGTCGGTAAACAATCGCAAGAAGGCACGAAAATTCTTTAAAAATTAGTTAGGCCTACACATCTGAGTGTAGAGCATCTTTAAGAATAACAAAATACATAGAGGCTAAGCTTTTGGCCTTTATCCTTCATAACTCTTAAAGCATGTTGTATAATGACTTAAAAAAACAACAAGATTCTTGAAAAATATGGTATATAGAACCTTGCAATGTTCAGGTTAATGTGTTGAAAATAATAGGTATACAATAATAATAATTTATGTACATCTCAAATACATAAAAAAAAGTACATGTAGTAAAGGAAGCTTGATCTCCCAAAAAGGCGATACATAGTACACAGAATATACATACAATCATTATGTACCTGTGGGTGGTGTTGATGGTGGGGGGTTTACCGCCCGCGATATCTTGGGGTTTCCTCAATTTTCTGGCTTACCATGAAACCCCCAGGATGTCTCAGCCTGTCTCAGCCTGTCTCACCCTGTCTGCCAGCCTTGCGCGGCGTTAAGTTGAATGTCAAGTGTTGCAAACACTGGGGAGAATGAGACCCAATGGGCTGGAGCGAAAGTTAAACCTGTCAGGAGTTTTGGCGGAGACACGGTGGCGGGAGGAAGAGAGGGAAGGGGCGGAAAGGAGGGGAGGAGGAGATGGTGGAAAGGGAAGGAGAGAGAAGGAGGGAACTAATGGAAGGAAAAGAAGAGGGAAGGGGGGAGATGGTGGCGGGAGAAGAAGAGTATGGGAGGGAAGGAGGTGGTTGGTGGAAAGGGAAGGAGACGACGAGGAAAGGAGTGAAGGAGGGAGATGTTAGCAGGAGATGAAGACGGAAGAAGGAGAGGAGGGGAGGGGCAGGTGGCAGGAGAAACAGAGGGAGGGGAGGGGAATTGAGGGGGGTGGTATAATGGTGGCGGGCGGGAGAAGGAGGGAAGGAGGGAGATGGTGGAAGTAGAAGAAGATGACAGGAGGGAAAGAAGGAGTTTACTGGTGGAAGGAGAAGGAAAGGAAAGGAGGGAACTGGTGGCAGGAAGAAAGAGGAAAGGAAAAGGGGGAGCTAGTGCGGGAGGGAGGGAGGTAATAAAAACTCTGCGATCAACTTGGTGATAACTAATGACGTCGCCATGCCCTTCTTACATGGAAGTCATGTACTTTTCTGAACGCCCATTGGCTCCGCGAGTCTAGAATCAAGCTATAATTGGACTCCAGCTCATATACCTTACCTTTCCTACCGTCTTCGTTTTTTTTTCTATGGTCCACTTTATCGCAAAGCCTCTGCTATCTGTCTGCCGGTCCCGTGTACACGTATTGTTATTACAATGTATACGAGTCCACTAAGTCTAAATGGGTCCTTAAAAAAAACCATGTCTGCACACCGTTACGGCAGACATTAATTTTTATCGTCGGTGTTGACATAGAGGCACCGCACCAAACCGCACCGCACCGAACCGCACCACGCCGCACCACCAGATCCCAGATCTTCAGATCTCAAATAAATGTCTCGGGTCCATTATGGATGAATTTCCGGCGGCGGCAAGTAGGGGGGCAGGCAGGGGGGCCAAGGGGCAAGGGGTAGACAACTCCGAGCGAGAAGCCTCTCAAGCATCCGGTTAGACCGTTAGAGAGCTGGAGCAGTGAGAGTTACTGCCCTTGGCGGGTAGACGCCTGAGGCTCTTGAGTCTTGAGAGAGATCCGTGTGGGCAAGAGAGTCTGACTCTCTGACGCCAAGAGCAGGTAACTCTATGCCACTCTCTATGGCAACTGTAAGGGAGACCACTTGAGTGTCCGAACTACTGTCTCCTGGCTGGGGAAGGTGAGACAATTCGGTTTTGTGAGCAAATATATGGAGAAAGTACACCGTAAAATATTGTTGTGGAACCGAGGGAGATTTTACCCTCATAGAGCTTTTTGGTAGGAGATATAAAGAGAAACAAAGAGAGAGAGAGAGAGAGAGAAAGAAATAGAGAAAGAGAGAGAGAGAGAGAGAGAGAGCATTGAAAACATTATGGACACATTACTGTAAAAACTTGTGTGGTATGTTTAAGAGCATGTCAGAAAAATGATTGGCAAACATGAAATCTGAAAATTTGCTTTCCTCATTGAACGTATGACAATTCGAGAGGAGACAGATAATGAAAGTAAATGTACTGACGTGTATGCATATATAATTAAGTAGTAATAAAAACTTTGAGGTTTTAGGCCTACATGATTTTTTTTATCTTGTGTGGAAGTTTACTGTTATTTTTATTCTGCGATACGTTCATGTTTACTGTAATGATGACTCCAGGCTTCCTGCTTTAATAAACAAACAGGTACTTTTGAACTGGATGGTTATCTAGTCCGGGTTTTTTTTTTTGTAATTTGGAGGCAAATTGTATAGTGACAATTACCATAGCCGTGTTCGTCTCATCTCTTTATTCCTACCTTTCCGTTACCGGTACTGAACTTACATCCATGTCGCCATAGCTAAGGTATGTCTGCTTCTGAAATGGTTTTTTGTTTTGTTTTATAGAGCTGGAAAAAAGAGTGAGAGGAAAGGGGGGGGGGGAGAGAGAGAAAGAGAGAGAGGGAGACAGACAGACAGACAGACAGAGAAAGAGAGAGAATGGAACAGAGAGAGGGAGAGAGTCAGGCAGAGATAGAAAGAAACAGAGAGAGAGAGAGAGAGAGAATGAGAAATAGAGAGAGATAAACAAAGAGAGAGAGGGGGGGAGATGTGAGTGGGAGGTCCCCATGTCCCAGGCGCCTGCCTGCTGTTTACTCTGGTGGCGGGCCCTCTTAGCGGGAAACCCCAGTGTGGCCCTGTCACCGTGTCACCAGTCACCAGAGTCAGCAGAGTCAGCCAGTAGTCAGACAGTGAGACAGCGAGACAGCGGGGGGGTGGGAGGAACGTATGTAAAAGTTGTTCTGATTCAACAGTCTAAATATATATTATGACGATTCTAAAGACATCTAGGAAACAGAAAGAAAGAAAAAAAAGCGAGCAACTCTAAACACCATCGTTATACATGTATTATAGTTTTAGTTGTTAATTTTATAACGTTAATGTTTTTAACCACAATTTGATGAACCAATCTCCCGAAACTGAGAAAGAAACAGTATTTTCAATCCATTATTACGTCACGTGCTTGTATTACTTTTTAATTATTATTGTACATTATGTTTGTTGACAGTATCATGACAAAAACAAAGACAAACACGAATTTTAGAGGCGACTTTTATTCATGTCCATAACTCTATATCTCAAAATTTTAATTTCATAACATACAACATAATATATTACAATAATTTACAGTTCTCTACGTTTAAACCTTCCCTCCCGATTCTTCCACCAGGCCATGTAGGAAATATTTTAACATTTTATAATATTAATAAACACGTTTCGGTGACATTTTTATTTTCGTGTAACGGCGTCAGGCGTCAAATTATGTCTACGGGGACACTATAAATTTGGTTGTCATCATTGTAGATGTAGATCTGAACGTAGCGCGTAGACTCGTAGACTCGTAGAGCGCCACCTACCGTTGGGCGGGCTAGCGACACCTTGGGTCGTGATGGTGGTAACCACGGAATGTGGGTCTAGCTTGTAGCCACTAGGGTGGCGCTGCGAGTATTGGAGGCGTTGCGATTAAGGGCTGGGAATTAAAATGAAGACGATACGTAGATTTAAGGAGATATTTATAAGGATGGTGGTGATGGTGGTGATGATGATGATGTAATAATAATAATAATAATAATAATAATAATAATAATAATAATAATAATAATAATAATAATAATATGTTCTTTTTCCTGTATAGGTAGTTGCGTTACCAGTAATGCATAATTGATGTGTTATGTATGAAGACAAGAATGTCCTGATATTATATTTGTTGATTCTTTGCAAATTATAAACCACAGTGAATCATCAAAAGTGTGGACAATGTATTAGTATCTGATGCTATTATTTTATGCTATTTATGGTTGTTCGTGCTCATGAAAGGATAAAAGCATTGGTGTTGATTATTATAATGATGATGATGATGATGATGATGATGATAATGATGGTGGTGATGATGATGATGATGATGATGATGATGATGATGATGATGATGATGATGATGATGATGATATAATAATAATAATTATTAATTTCCTGTCGCAACTCGTCAGGTGATATATAGATAACTTCACTTACGTCCAATCATAGCTATATCCTAGACTTATGAGCGATCATGTCTGACGGGCTTTATTAGGTCATTCACTACTGTCCTGTACATCGCAAAGTCTGCGATGTGGGAGGGACAGAGAACCACGGGGGCAAAATTACTTCACCCCAACTGATGATAGATCATATCACATACGCACACCTAGGTCGAGATACGGAGAGACGGAGATAGAAATCTACACTCAGTCTCTCAGCACCTTGTTATTAATAGGTTTGGCGTAGATTCTTTTTTTTTTCTTTTCAAATACTTAAAAAAGAAATAATAAAATGGGTTTGAATTTTTAGGGATGTTTTATTTAAACGGCAATAGTACATACGTGAATATACTGGTTGACGCGGTGTTATGTTCTTGTTTAGACTTTCAGTTTAGTTGGAATCCTATGAAAAATGCAGCTATTCAAATACTTGTGTACATTTGTACTTTATTTTAATTTTGTTTGTTTGTTGTTTTTTTGTTGTTGTTTTTTCTAGGGACGATTTAGAACAAACATTAAAAATAATATGACTATGACTGTTTCTGGCACATGACATTGTACAATGTATCTAAGGCGAATGTGAGCATATAATTATGGAAACTTAACCATCCGCACCCGACATTTATTATTTGCTGACGGCGTTTGTTGTGGGGTTTTTGTGGTTTTTCTCATGGAAAAAGAAACAAACAAGCAAACGTTAGGTCGGGATGATCCTGTTTGTTTTGTTTGTTTTTTGTTGTTGGAGAGAGAGAGAGAGAGAGAGAGAGAGTGGGGACGGGACTGTGAAGTAAGACAGACAGAACGACACAGAAACAATGAAATAAGTTGAATTGAGTTGGTTTAACGTCAAACGTCAGCACCAATTAAAACTAAAAATAGAGACAGACATGACACTTTGTGGAAGTGAAGCGTAACAATGTCCTAAAACCCCAATCTTGACAGTGTCTGGCAGTCATGGTGCTGATTAGAGACCAATTAAAAAAAAACAACAACAAAACAAACAAAAAAACAACAACAAAAAACAAACAAAACAAACAGGATCATCCCGACCTAACGTTTGCTTGTTTGTTTCTTTTTCCATGAGAAAAACCACAAAAACCCCACAACAAACGCCGTCAGCAAATAATAAATGTCGGGTGCGGATGGTTAAGTTTCCATAATTATATGCTCACATTCGCCTTAGATAGTCACCAGCAGGGTGTCAGTAATGTCACCGTTGTCAGTGAGTGAGTGACTAAACACTGAACTCACTGAACATACTGCTCACGCTGCGACTCACTCTGGCGTGCAATATAGCCTATATAGTGCTCATGTTGGACGTAAAAGTAACTAAAAATAAACCAATATCAACAACAATCAGTCACGCGTAAAATATAGCCTATGTAGTGCTGATATTGGACGTTAAACCAACTCAAAAACAACATCAACAACAATCAGTCAGGCGTAAAATATAGCCTATATATAGTGCTGATGTTGGACGTTAAACCAACTCAAAAACAACATCAACAACAATCACTGACGTTGGACGTAAAACTAATTCAAAAACAATATCAACAAGAACCACGCATGGATAACTCACTGCTGGAGAAAGAATGATGCTTTTACATGAAGTTTCTGGGTGGGGGAGTCAATGTAGGGTAAATTGAATAGAGAGGTATATAAAGATGGAGAGAGAGAGAGACATCAATACAGCAATACACAGCGATAAAGAAAGAACACAATCGTGGAGAGAGACAGGGGGAAAGTCCCTCTGTCTTTCCGATTCCCTATATTTTCGGACACAAAGTGGCACAAAGAGAGAGATAGCGGTGATCCCTTCTCTACTTAACAAAAAAAAATATGTTTGTAATATTTCTAGAAAACTATGTGACATTATTATAACTTATCATAGAAAATAATGGAACCGAAAGTAGTGTAAGCACCATAACATAGTTTCATGTGTTGTTAAAACCAAATTTTAAGTTATTATAGAAAAACTGGAACAGTAAACTGAAAAGAAAGGCTAATCTAGCCATAACCTGTAATGCTGAAACCAAACTCTACGCCTCACGAAGCTCCCAGGCAAACACAGATTTCCTCGGCCAAATGAAATTCAATGTCCAGTCACTTAACATCCGGGTGCCCAGCTATGTCCAGCGATGTCCAGCGCTGCCATGACACCCTGTAAAGTGATGCTGTCCATTAACACTGGCCGAAGTGAGATGTCCATTCCATTAGCCTGAGTGCGATCTGATACACCTGTGTATGCGTCTGGCATTGTAAACTGGCTAAACTCGCTGATGGTAGGTGCCGGTTTGACGGCGAAGTTAGCTTGAGTGCGATTCGATACACCTGTATAGCGCCTCGCAGTAAAAACTGACTGGTAGGTGCCTGTTTGTGGGCAGAGTGCGATTCGATACATCTGTATGCGTCTGGCATTGTAAACTGACCAAACTCGCTGATGGTAGGTGCCTGTTTAACGGCGAAGTTAGCTTGAGTGCGATTCGATACACCTGTATGCGTCTGGCATTGTAAACTGACCAAACTCGCTGATGGTAGGTGCCTGTTTGACGGCGAAGTTAGCTTGAGTGCGATTCGATACACCTGTATGCGTCTGGCATTGTAAACTGGCTAAACTCGCTGATGGTAGGTGCCTGTTTGACGGCGAAGTTAGCTTGAGTGCGATTCGATACACCTGTATGCGTCTGGCATTGTAAACTGACCAAACTCGCTGATGGTAGGTGCCTGTTTGACGGCGAAGTTTATACACGACTTGTTTGGAGATGGTGTGACACCATGGGTGAGACGTAGAGAAATCTAGGGAATTGTGTAGTGTGACACCAGTAACGAGTGACACCAGTAACGAATGACACCTCAATCCAAGGCTTCCACCTACGTTTGCCTTACTCCACAACACTGTGACCACAGTCACTTTGACACTCTCAATTTCAAAATTCATGGCGGGTGAAGTGATCCAATGGTAGAGCGAATGGGTTTTTATCGGAAGATTGTAGGTTAATTTCCCCTCTAGCTTTTTTTTTTCCTTTACTGGTTTGGTTGGGGTGGTATCAATATAAAGTGATCAACCAAGTTACACAAGTTATAACAGTAAAGAAAATTAATATAAGTTTTATGAGAGGCAGAGAGAGAGAGAGAGAGAGAGAGAGAGAGAGAGACAAACAGACAGAGACAGTGAGAGTGGTGGATCAGACAGACAAACATACAGGTCTACAAAAGGACAGAAAAAAAATTAGACATCCAGCCAGTCTCCCCAAATATAGACAGATAAGACAGGCAGACAGACAGGCAGACAAACTAATGGACGGAGATAGCGAGGGGCCATCGCTCTAAACCCTAAAAGCTCACACAATTGTACGAGATTTCTATTTCTATAGATCTAACAGTAACAAGATAGGCAACTGATTTAGACCCAAATTTGTGCTGGGTGAATCATTTGTTATACATGTATAAAGGAAGAATAGAGACGTGTGAGACTAAAGACTTTGCGATCTATACATCTATTATGGATTACATAATCACAACCCTCAG
>RQTK01000645.1:84452-96866 GCA_003991915.1 Elysia chlorotica
GATCACAAAACCCCAACCTTAAGGGACTGATTAGCATCCATTACCTTCACACGTATCGCAAAGTCTGTAACAAACAGTACAATGGGCATCCTTAGAATTACCTTTAGTTGGTGTCATGATGATGCCAACGAGATGCCGGTATGTAAAGAGGTTTTGCATCCCTGTACAGGTGAGGTGTGAAATTTCAGGCCATGACACGTTCTGTCGTTCTCATACTCATACATTTGTGATGGGACCCAAACACCCTTTACCTCTTGTGGCATCTTGGATACCGCCATTAACATAGCTATGTTCAGGTCTTTGCCAAAGAGAAAAGTGTAGAGTTCTTACACTTAGTCTTTGTGTTGACCTTTTTGTGTAGTTATCGTGGAAGGAGAAAATAATGATGACATGGGCAAAGGACGATTGCCAATATTTAGGACGATATGTTTGTGGTATATTTTTTATTATTATTATTCTCTATGCTCAGAAGCATGTGCATCTTAGAGTCGCTTTATGTTGATAGAACAATACAAGTGTAGACGTTAATGGCAAAAAATACTGTCTTTTGCGGTTGATTTTATTCTATATAACAGTAATAACCTTGAAATGTCGCTTTCAGGGCGGAAGGCAAAATTGTCGAAAAAGATTCCTACCGATCTAAAAACACCAACATTAAAAACCTACATCATCATCATCATCATCATCATCATCATCATCATCATCATCATCATGATCATCATTCATCATCATCATTCATCATCATCATCATTCATCATCATCATCATCATCATCATCATTCATCATCATCATCATCACCACCACCACCATCGACATTTCCTCCATCACCATCATTATACACCAGGGATCTTTAAGTTTGCTTAAACAAACAACCCCACTACCACTCAGCCCTCAATCGTGAGCCTAAATCTCTCTTGCATGCTAACCGATCCCCAGCATAAACTTCTGAACTCTCCAATTAATTGAACAAAGAATACTATCATCGAGATCAGTGTAGGGCCTGACCTTTATACCTCAGCACGATTGCACCAGGAACTACAACGACCCGATCTACCGCAGAGTCTCTAAACAGACGAAATTGGAGGTTTTACGATTACGGAGTACGTAGCCAGAACGTCGCCTAAGTCACGAAACAGTAGGCTCTGCGATAATACTAGAAAATACAGAAAACCCCCATTGCATAAATGGCGTGATTATGCAATCCGTTGTAGTTGTACGGATCTCAAAACGTATAATTTATCGTATATACCGCAGTCTGAGTTTCTAAAGAGATGATAATATTATTGGTTGATGAAATTTCACCGCAACTTATAAAATTGTGCTTCATTTAACTCATCTGTAAATTTAGTGCTGGGCTTTTTTTTTTTTTTGCCAGGTGCAGGGACTCAGTCTATCCCGTACGTCTCGAAAATCTAAATCCTTCTAAGTAATCAGCTATCCGCTCGTGCATTGGCGGGCTGGTGGGTTCGGCTGAGTGCCGTCCACCCTGGCCCCGAGGTCACAGCCCGTCGGTTGAGTGCCTAATTGTTCTAACTCTATTTGAAATAAGAAGGAGATAGAGCGAAGTAAAATTTTGATCCACCGAGTTTTGTAGGCGGCTCGATATCTAGGCTCAGTGCCTTATTGTTCTAACTCTATTTGAAATAAGAAGGAGATAGAGCGAAGTAAAACTCTAAATTCTGATCCACCGAGTCCTGAGGTTGGCCTAAAACCTAGGCTCAGAACCTAATTGTTCTAAGTTTATTTGAAATAAGAAGAAGATAGAGCGGAGCAAAATGATCTGAGCCAATTATATTATGAATCAGTATTGTACAGTCGGTGCTGAGACTTTGGTCTAAGTGGGGGGGGGGTGTGTTTATGAATGCTCAGTGAGCATGAGGGGGCGGGGCAATTTGCCTGGATGGAGGATGGGAGCTCTTTAATGAGTCAGAGGGAGAGATAGATAGCGAGAGAAAGAGAGAGAGGGGGGAGAGAGAAAGAGAGAGATAGATAGATAGCGAGAGAAAGAAAGAGAGAGAGAGATAGATAGCGAGAGCGAGAGAGAGAGAGAGAGAGAGAGTGAGAGAGAAAGAGAGAGAGAGAGAGTAGAGCTTTAGCGTACAAAGTATAGGGAGCACGAAGATGATAATACATGATAATAATGATGATGAGTTCAAATCTTTTGAGTCCGTATTAATTTTTAAGCCGAGACCCCCCATGAAAAATCTGACGGTAGTGGAAAATAACAGGGGGCAATGTAGGGTTACACCATCATTACATTCAACCTTCAACATACGACCACGACAACACGCAATCTGAAGCCTGATATTTCTAACGTTTTAATCATTTGAAAATTGGTTCTTCCAACTTAAAAGAGATGTGTAGCAGTAGCGTGCGGAGCAAGCTGCTTTCTAGCTTAGGAGACGGATAGTATTAGCGATGAGCAAACTGTTTATTAACTTAGGAGACGTGTAGTATAATATACTTTACAAGCTGTTTTCGAACTTATAGTATTAGCGACGGGACATCTGTTTTCTGACTTATGAGACATAAAGTAAAAAGACTTTACCAGCTGTTTCCGAACTTAGAAAACATAAGCTTATAGTATTATCGACAATCAAACTGTTTCCGAACTTCGGAGACGTATAGTATTAGCGATGAGCAAACTGTTTTCCGACTGTTGTTTCCTGACTTAGGAGACGTAAAGTAAAAACACTTTACAAGCTGTTTCCAAACTTATGAGACGTATAGTATTAACATATTAGCGCGCAGTGCGGTGCAATGCAAGGTGCTCTTTGTGCTTTATGTTTTACTGTACCTCTACCTGCCTGATCTCCAACCTCAAGCTCGCCCGGGGTCGGCTGGTGCACCCCTCCTTTTCCTCCACTCACATAATATATTTTTTCCCTCTCGTGTTTGGACTGCCGTGTTTTGAGCCGTGTGTCCCCTTAGTATCTGTTTTACGACAATGTGATTCCTTTTTACGACCTGGCTAAGATGGCGGGCTAAGCCGGCAGGCGCCTGCCTGGGCTCTCCTAGCAGACGACCAGTCGTGTGCTCTGTGGCTCTGTCCAGACCCGATACACCGGGGGTCAGCGCCGCTAGGGGGCAGGTGCACCAGCCGACCCCGCGCGAGCTTGAGGTTGGAGATCAGGCAGGTAGAGGTACAAGTAGTAGTAGTAGTAGTTGTTGTTGTAGGAGGATGACTAGTAGTAGTAGTTCAGAGAGAGAGAGAGAGAGAGAGAGAGAGAGAGAGAGAAAGAGAGAATGAGAGATAAGAAGAGAAAAATAGGTAGATAACGAAAAGAAACGGAAAAACACGTAAAGAAACTAGGAGACATAACAGATAAACATACAAAAAATCAATGATATAAACAATAATGCAGAGGGAAAAAGGTAACGAAAAGTGATTATGGTACTGAAGAGAAATAGAAAGGGAGATAAAAAGGAAGATGGCGATAGGAACACAATTGTCCAAGCAAAGAACAAACAAAATACCATGCACTAGTATATTTCTAAATAAGCGAAAAATATACATCTATAACAGTATTGAGCTTTGCAAAGCTGGTTTTAGAGTTCCGAAATATAAAAAAAAATCGATTGATCAATTTTTTTTAAATTTAAGTCAATCACAGATTGTCATTTTTGCGAGGAATTATACATAAACTTTTTCGCCAAATCATACATAAAACCGTGAGCAACTTCCCCATCTAAACAAATAACATATTTCTTCACTTTTTTCTGTGTTTCTTTTAGGTTTTGTTTGTTTGCTGTTGTTGTTTTTTTTTGGTCCGTGGCTTAATCGGAACGAGCCTGGATCCCAAACGGCTGACAGACATGCTAACAGCCCTTTCTCCTCAACCTTTGACACTCCCTCTTTCTTTCTCTCTCTCCCTCCCTCTCCCTCCTTAGCACCGCCCTCTCTCTCTCCCCCTCTCTCTATCCCCTCTCCCCCTCCACTCTCCCTCTCTCCCTCTCTCTCTCTCTCTCTCTCTCCTTCCTTTCTGTCGCCTCCTCTCTCTCTCTCCCACTCTGTTGTTTTTATTATTATTTGGTCCCCTAGCCCACCGACGAGATTGACTTTACTTGCAAGGAGTTAATGTGTTGCGGGCTTTAGTCCCTATTTGAGCGTCTGGCTGCACTGGTTTTATGGAGACTTTCTCATCGCCTGGGGGGCAGAGTCTCGTGCCTGGATCACCATTAAAGTGCCTGAGATGATCCCCCCTCTTCAAAACTTGACCACACGTCCTGGACTAACTACCACACCCCCTCCCCTTTTTATTCCTTAAACCGCAGATAATTTCATAAGTTTTTTCCAATATACCGCGCAAAACAAACAAACAAAACAAAGAAAAAACAAAAACAAAAACTAATATGGTTCCTGTTCGAACGGAAAAAAGAACAAAAGTGATTGCTAAATTAAAAAATGAAGGCGCTCTTTGTTTCCTTTGATTATCTATAGAAAGTTCGATTCATAGAAAATAGATTTATGCAACATTTTTCTTTGTGTACGCTTTTCATTAAGTCGACACCCAGCATCAGCAGTACATTGTATCACTAAAATTCGAACAACCACAACCACATACACAATCACAACATCAGCAACAACAACAACAACAACAACAACCACAATATCATCATCATCAATATCAACCACAACAACAAACCAAACACAAGTATCTTATAGAACACTATACAATCAAAACAACCCCCACTTAACATTATACCCCTGGAACTCAAACCACAAAAATCGTCAGGCATGCGTTCTACCCACTGCGCCACCGACCGACCCAGTATTTGACCCGTGTCCGTTCCTTAATCGCCATCGGACTTTCTCAAAGAAGACCGTGGTCATCTTATCTGGACAAAATAATACAAACTCGCCCCTGGTCATCAACCACCGGTTTTGATTTGCCCCTGGGGGGGAGAGGGGGCGGGCGGGTCATAATTATTACGTTGTACACATGTATCGGGACTCGATCGCTAAGCCAAGAGTTAATGTTAAAAAGGGGGGGGGGGTAGGGAACAGGATAGTGGTTAGATAGATATAGTATATTGATAATCAGATGGATAGAAGGATGGATACATATAGACACAGAGAGATATATATCGATATATTGATAGGTAGATAGATAGATAGGTAGGTAGATAGATAGACGGATAGGTAAAAAGGTAGGTAGGTAGATAGATAGGTAGGAGAGTAGGTAAAGAGAGATCGATATATTCATGAACAGAAAACATCAGACCTGACAGCAACTGAAAGAAACGGAAAAGAACCGTTAAAACAAACAAAAAAAAGTGTTATGTGACATTGGTTAAAGAAAGCACAATAACAAGCAACAACAAAAACAACAACATGTCAGTTTAAATGGTGGGAAATTGGGAAACGGGGAGGGGAGGGGGGAGAGAGATTTTCGCTGTTCAAGTTAATTAGTCTAGAGGTCAATTTCTAAACAAGTACATGATGTAAATCATGTGACACAAAGATGGAGGATTTGATTTGGAAATCGAGATGGGGGTGAGGAGGGGGATAATGAAGAGAGAGAGAGAAGTTTGTGATCTGGAGCCTGGGAGGCGGGGTGGGCTGGACAAATAAGGACATTAGGACATTAAGTCGCTGGGATGAGATCATTTAGGGGCGTGTATGTGGTGTATATAGTACCCCACTAACAGGTTTTAGTACTAACGGTCTTACAGTCTTGGGGTTTTAATGGGTATTAGAGGTTTTGCGATATACTTAATGATATTGGATGATATGACAATTGTATGACATTATCACGTCCTATAGTGTAGGGACAATATAGTACCCACTAACAGGTTTAGTACTAACGGTCTAAAAGTCCTGGGCTTTCAGTGGGTATTAGAGGTTTTGCGATATATTTAATGATAAGGGTTGACAATGTCATTACATGTATCACGTTCTTTAGTGTATGTAGTATATATAGTACCCCACTAACAGGTTTAGTACTAACGGTCTAACAGTCTTGGGATTTTAATGGGTATTAGAGGTTTTGCGATTGTCTTAATGATAAGGGTTGACAATGTTGTTACATGTATCACATCCTTTAGTGTATGTAGTATATATAGTACCCACTAACAGGCTTAGTACTAACTGCCTAACAGTTTGAGACTTTCAATGGGCATTAGAGGTTTTGCGATATACTTAGTGATATTCGATGACAATGACATTATCACGTTCTTTAGTGTATGTAGTGTATGTAGTACCCCACTAACAGGTTTAGTACTAACGGTCTATCAGTCTTGGGGTTTTAATGGGCATTAGAGGTTTTGCGATAGACTTAATGATAGGGGTTGACAATGTCATTACATGTATCACGTTCTTTAGTGTATGTAGTATGTATAGTACCCACTAACAGGTATAGTAGTAACGGTCTAACAGTCTTGGGATTTTAATGGGTATTAGATGTTTTGCGATAGTCTTAATGATAAGGGATGACAATGGCATTATTACGTCCTTTAGTGTATGTAGTATATAGTACCCACTAACAGGTTTTAGTACTAACGGTCTTATGGTCCTAGGTTTTCAATGGGCATTAGAGGTTTTGCGATATATTTAATGATAAGGGTTGACAATGACATTATTACTTCCTTTAGTGTATGTAGTATATAGTACCCACTAACAGGTTTAGTACTAACGGTCTAAAAGTCTTGGGATTTTAATGGGTATTAGAGTACATGTATTTGCCATAGTCTTAATGATAAGAGTTTATTATTATTATTATTATTATTAATTTTTGTTCTTAAATATTATTTTTAAATTATTACTGTCATTACTCTTATAACCATCATCATCATCATTATTATTATTATAATGGACGATTTGATAAAGCTTTCGAATATTTTTTTTTCGTTATAGTTTTGTTTGTTGGTTGTTGTTTGGTTTTTGTGTGTGTGTGTGTGTGTTGTTTGGGGGTGTTTTTTTTTTTTGTCTTTTAAATAACCCACAAGTATGTTTGGAAAACACATGTGTTTAACCTTTATGTTCTGCTTGTCTTCCTTTCTCCTGACGGCACAGCAAATCCTCAACTCGATGCACAAGTACCAGCCCCGGTTCCACATCATCAGGACAGACAACTACATGCGGCTGGGCTTCGCGCCCCGCACTACCGTGGTCTTCCAGGAGACAGAGTTTATAGCGGTCACGGCCTATCAGAATGAACAGGTGAGCTGGTTGGTGGTTGTTGTTGTTCGTGGTGGTGGTGGTGATGATAATGGTAGACTGGTAAATGTGGTGGTGGTGGTGATGGTTATCATAGTGGTGGTAGATGGTTGTGGATAAGGTGGTGGTGGTGGTGGTAAAGGTAATGAGGATGGTGGTGATGATGATGATGATAATGCTGAGGATGTGATAGAAAATTATTGCCTAGTTCGTATACGTTGTCCAATCTTATTAAACAGGCGATGCCAATAACTAGAATGGCGCGACCAACATTGATTCCTACGAGCATCATTATGTTCCAATTCTTTCTAGTACATGTAATAGGATTTAATACGCAACAAAAAAAAACGTACACGTATTGCCAAGATGCAAATTACAAAAAACTACATGTATCAAAACATTTCATGACTTTTTTCCCTGTTTACAGATAACAAAACTAAAAATCGACAACAACCCTTTCGCCAAGGGTTTCAGAGAGAACGGAGGAGGAAGAACAAACAAGATGTAAGTATGGCTATTACACTTGGATCTAAGTTTGAAGCTACATGCATATTCGCCAAGGGTTTCAGAGAGAACGGAGGAGGAAGAACAAACAAGATGTAAGTATCGCTATTACACTTGGATCTAAGTTTGAAGCTACATGCATATTGTTTTTTATGATATGGGGATCGGGGAGGTGGTGGTGGTGGGGGACTTGATGCTGAAGCCCGCCCCCGCTCCTCCTCCTAAACCTGATGAAAACAACAACAGAAAAAGACAAGCAAAAACAAAACAAAACGGAACAAAAACTAAAAAACAAATAAAAGCAATCAAAAGATATGTTTAACAGGTTAAAAGAAATTCCAAATTACCCATACTTTTTACTTTCGCTTTCTTTCTCTTCTAACTGAATTCTACTGCCTGACTCTTTAAATCCCTGCTTAAACGATATCTCTTTCCTACCAAAAATATCTTAATCATATCTATTATAATTATTATCTATTAGCTTGAATTGTTTGTTCGTCTTGAATTAAATTCTGCTGTGTGATTCTTTAAATTTCAGCTTAAGCGATATCCCTTTCGTAAAAAGCGTTACCATCTTAATCTTATCAGCTTGAATTCTTTGTTCGTTTTGAGGTGTTACTTATTTTTCAATGTGTCCATCCTTTCCTTTCCTGCAGGAAAAAGCAAAGTCCCTCCCACACATCCCCGTCCTCCTCCGTGTGCCAAGATGACCACATCTCCTCCAATAGTGACGAGGAGGAAGAGAGAGAAAAAGAGAGAGAGAGACAAAACGAGACAGAGAGACAGATTTCTGTAAGGAAGAGAAAGAGAAAGACGGATAAATTTTGAAATAGAAGTGGAAAGAAAAAAGATATGTGTGTTTCTGGGGGGAAGAGAAAGAGAGATAGATAAATAGATAGAGAGAGACAGAGAGAGACAGTCAGAGAAATAGAAAGAACGAAACGAACATACATACATACAGTGTCGCCGCCTACAGACATCTTTCGCTTGTGTCAGCGGCGCCTGAAGTAAAGCTTTGATGTCCGTGTCCTGTCCTTTGATGGTGTGAGCCCAGGCTTAATCCCACACGCCCCTGGGACAAGATAGGTTTGTGATCTGGAGCCTGGGAGGCGGGGTGGGCTGGACAAATAAGGACATTAGGACATTAAGTCGCTGGGATGAGATCATTTAGGGGCGTGTATGTGGTGTATATAGTACCCCACTAACAGGTTTTAGGACTAACGGTCTATCAGTCTTGGGATTTTAATGGGTATTAGAGTATTTGCGATATATACTGAGGGATGGCAATGGCATTATCACGCTCCTTAGTGAGTGTACACACGAGTGATTATGATTCTCACTTGTGTTTTTCGGTGTGTACTTTTGTTGTTGTTGTTGTTGTTGCTGTTCTTGTTTTTGTTGTTCTTGTTGTTTACACCACCCTGATTAACACAATTTGCATGTCTATATCAGAGTCAAATATACACAAGCGTTCAGAGTGTTTAGATCATGTAGATATGGGTTTTTTTTAAATATTTATTATTATTATTATTATTATTATTATTATTATTATTATTATTATTATTATTATTATTATTATCACAATCATCATTGATATTATAATGGTCAGTTTGATAAACAGTAATTTATTTCGTTTTGTTTTATTTTCTTTCAAATAACCCACAAATAGCTCATGAAAACACATGTGTTTAACCTTTATGTTCTGCTTGTCTTCCTTTCTCCTGACGGCACAGCAAATCCTCAACTCGATGCACAAGTACCAGCCCAGGTTCCACATCATCCGCACAGACAACTACATGCGGCTGGGCTTCGCGCCCCGCACTACCGTGGTCTTCCAGGAGACGGAGTTTATCGCGGTCACGGCTTATCAGAATGAACAGGTGAGCTGGTTGGTGGTAGTTAAGGTGATGTTGGTGGTGGTGGTGGTGGTGGTGGTGGTGGTAGTGGTGATGGTGGTGGTGGTTAAGGTGGTGGTTGTGGTGGTGGTGGTGGTGGTAGATGTTGATGATGATGGTGGTGATGGTAAGGTTGGTAGTGGTGGTAGATGATGATGATGATGATGGTAGTGGTTTTAAAAATTGATGATAGATGGTGATGATGGTGGTGATATAGGTGATGAGGAGGGTGGTGATGTTAAGGTTGGTGGCAAGTGATGATGATGGTGGTGGTGGTATAGGTGATGAGGATGGTGGTAGTGGTAAGGTTGGTGGCAAGTGATGATGGTGGTGGCGGTAGTGGTGGTAGATGAAGATTGTGGTGGTGGTGGGATGGTGGTGCACCGGTTATGATGATGGTGGATGGTAGTGGTGATGTAGATGATGATGATTATAATGATGAGGATGTGATAGAAAATTATGGCCTATTTCGTATAAATTGGCGGATCTTATTAAACAGACGATACCAAAGACTAGACATTGGTCATTGATTGAGCATTTTAAGCTAAAAAAATTGTACACATATTGCCAAGATGCAAATTACACCACAAACATATATCAAAAAATTATTCTATGTTTTTCTTGTTACAGATAACAAAACTCAAAATCGACAACAACCCTTTCGCCAAGGGTTTCAGAGAGAATGGAGGAGGAAGAACAAACAAGATGTAAGTATGGCTATTACACTTGGATCTAAGTTTGAAGCTACATGCATGTTGTTTTCACCCCTCCCAAACCTGAAAACAACAACAGAAAAACGCAAAAACAAAACAAAAGCAATAAAAAATATGTTAAAAGGTTAAAATAAATTCCTAAGTACCCTTACTTTTTACTTTCACTTTCATTCTTCTTAAACTGAAATATACTGACTGATTCTTTAAATCTTCGCTAAGGCGATACATCTATCAATTTTTACCGCTACCATCTTAACCTTATCAGCTTGAGTTCTTTGTTCGTCTTGAGAGGTGTTATTTATTTTCGATTCGCCCATCTTTCCTGCAGGAAAAAGCAAAGTCCCTCCCATACATCCCCTTCCTCCTCCGTGTGCCAAGATGATCACATCTCCTCTAACAGCGACGAGGAGGAGGAAGATGATAACGTAGAGATATGCGTCGATGACGACGACGGTGGCTGCCACAACCACTCCACATCATCGTTTCTAAACGACGCCAACAACAACAGTGACGGGAGTGGAGGGGAGGGAGACGTCGAGGAGAGAGAGCTGGGGGAAATCAATGTATCGCAGAGGCAGCAGGGAAAACAGGAGAGCAAAGGTGAGGTCTCTTCTGAGAGAGAGAGAGAGAGAGAGAGAGGGAGGGAGATAGAAGAGACGGGATGTAGAGGGAGAGGACAGGGAGAGAGAAAGAGAGAGAGGGGGAGGAGAGTGAGAGAGATAAGGGGGATATTCATTGTTATAAAGTTTTCGTATAAATTATCATTATTTTTGAAGTCTTTGGAACTACTCCTTATACGTACCAATGTACCAATAATTTTGGTTATCTGAACGTACATAATCATAATTATAACTAGCATCCATTTTCATTAAATTTCTTTGAAAACAGAAGTTCTGGTCAACCATAGGTCTATAACAAGAAAAACCACCTTTTCATCCACAGATGCCAAACACTCCAACAGCCACGCGTCAAACAACAACGACGAAATCAGCAACTCGAAACCCGTTTCTGAAGAAGAGTCGGTATCTTCCACAGATTCTGTCACTCCGAAGAAACCCCTCCTCAAACACAGCGCTGAGAGCTTGATAACCAAGACTCCGCCCCTTTCCAGTGGAGAGAAACACGCCCACAAGGCGAGGCCTACCGAGTCAAACACAAGTGAAGACTGTAAGATCACAAAAGTTTGTTCGTCTGGAAGCAATAGTGATAATGACAGCTCCAGGAAAATGAAGAATGATCGTTCTTCGGGAGACAGTTATAAAAACTTTCTGCAGCAGCAGCAACATCATCATCACCACTCCCAACACCGACACTATCACCACTTACATTCGTTACAACAACATCGGGACAGGCCGTACCCTCACGTGTTGTCTAGATCAGCAGAGGAACACCAAGCACAGCAGCAGCAGCAGCAACAACAACAACATCATCATTCCCACCTAAAATTACAGCAATCTCAATACCACAATCTCCTCAGGCTAGAGTCAGAGAAGCGGGAATTGATGATGTTCGAAAAGGAGAACCGCTTCCTCAAGGAACAGAAGATGCTGGGGAAAGACGCGAGGAGCCCGCCCAATGTCACGGTTTGTGGGCGGAGCTCTCTGCTCCCAGCGTCATCCTCCGCCCCCTCGACCACGCCCCCTTCGGGCGCCCCGCCCATATTCCCGCTGTGTCACCCCGCCCTGTTCGGCGTGAGCTCCAGTCACCACGCGGCAGCGGCGGCGGCTGCAGCAGCAGCATCAGCGTTCCACCACCCGAACAGCATCGCGGCGTCTCTCTACCTCAACGCGGCAGCTGCAGCATCTTCGCCTGCAGTCTGCTCATCCTCCCTCTCCTCGTCCTCATTCCACCACGGCCATCCGCTCCTCCCTCACATCCCAACGTCCCTCCCCTTACCGTCTCTGCCCCTCTCCTCGGCCTCCGCGTCTCTAGCCTCCCCCAACGGGCGGGCTTCAGCATCAAGTCCCCCACCACCTCCTCCTCCCCGATCCCCATCAATATCCCCTCGGTCGACGCCCACACAAGCAAGCATCAGGGAAAACCCTAGATCTCCCGTACCGAGTCCGTCTCCCAAACAGACATTGTCGCCTGTCAGCTCAGCCACGCCCAACCTGTCAAGGGGCGTTCCCGGCTTGCCCCACCC
>RQTK01000645.1:97318-107318 GCA_003991915.1 Elysia chlorotica
ATAGCCTATATAGTGCTGCTGTTGGACGTTAAACCAACCCAACCCCCCATCCACAACACCGTTGATCTCTTCTTGTTTGTTTTTTCTTTCCTCCTTTTTTTCCTCTTACCGCGGGTATTAATTTTCCCCTGTCAAAATTACCATGTTTTTACTTTGGTATACATGGTCATGTATTTCTTTAATATTTATACATATTATACTTTAGTTTCTTGTCACCAGTAATTATGTTCCAACTTTGTCATTGCCACCACCATCGCTTTCATCATCACATTATAGTTGAAATGGCATTTATCTGCATCAATCTCTATCAAGCAAGAATAGAGTCCTATTTTTAATTTGATTAAATTAAAAATAATGTGTACCGATGGCTATTAAATTCTTGCACTAATTTTAGTACACGCAGATTAATACATGTACAGTATTAGCTTTTGTTTGGTTCTATAATTATTTAATCGGTTTTCCCCATATTAAGGATACAAACTCAGGGCCTACGTTTTTATTAGATCTAGATCTAGATGATAGATTGAGAAAACTTAAGGTTTTTCCCCATATTTAGGGCTACAAATTTAGGGCTTAGGTTTTATTAGATCTAGATGATAGATTGAGAAAACTTATGGCTTTTCCCCATATTAGAGCTACGAATTTAGGGCCTACGTTTTATTAGATCTAGATCTAGTTAAGAAAACTGTTTCCTTTACAAAGTCTAATGAGCCAACTAAAGATTCGCACCATTGTAGAATTAAAAGTCGTTAGTACAGCGCCATGGTAGCTTAACAATGGCAAAAAAGACGCTTTAAGACTAGTTGTAAGTTTACCTCTCTGTTGTACTTACAGTCTTAGGGCTGTAGCGTGTACTGTTGTAGACTTAGAATCATTTTGTTCTTTGCAACAAGACTAACAGTAGCCTAAAGTCGATCCATACAGTGTATCTGAACTTAAACTTATTTTTTTCATGTTTTTTTGGTCATCATGATTATTAATTTAGTTAATCTGTCGTGTTTAAATAAAATAAGGTTTTGTGTTGTTTATGCTTGATAGTGTTGAACTGTTCAATGTTAAATCGCGTACTAGCCAGTTTTCATAATTTCACCAAGCGGTGATCTTGGCCTCCACTTTCTCTGGTAATGACAATCATTATAGTTATTTTCTCTGAGAGAGAGAGAGAGAGAGAGAGAGAGAGAGAGAGAGATGGAGAAGGGATAGATGTGCAAGTTAGAGAAATCTGACTTTAAAGAACAAGAAAGATATCTAGAGATATAGAAACAGAAAGATAAAGAGTGAGGGGAATTTTGAGAGATAAATCAAGATAACGAGAAAGAGAGAGAAAGAGAAAAAGAGAGAGAGAGAGAGAGAGAGACAAACGTGAATGATCAAATAACCCAATCCTTTAAAATTTAATTCCTGAAAATGTGAAATGGACTTTGACAACCCTACGTTTTACTCTTAAGTTCTTGTATCATCATCACTTATGCAATTTTTCTTTCATCATGCCATTTACATTGTACATTGTAACTTGATTTCCAGGACGCAAATTTGATATGTATATTATTTTCATCTCAACCACAATAAAATTAGTCATAATGAAGCTGTGTTATTCATTATTGTGCCCAGGTTAAATTTGTGTATTGTATAGTGTATCATTTTGTGTTTGCACTAATTTCATACTAGTGTCCAGGATAAAGATTTCACATACTTATTGTACATGTATTCCTGTTTTGTACATAATAAATGATAATAATAATAATAATGATAATAAATATGTCAATGATGTTTATTGATAGTGTTATACATGTACTATAACGTATTATTATAAAAAGATAGCATGCACAAGGAGTATACAACAAGGAATACTATATATACTATATCATATAGTAGTCCTTGGTATACAATAAATATGACTGTCAAATGTACATTACGATTACGTGTAACTATTTTTACTTGACTGTGATCAGGCATATGGTAGTCCATGGAGGTTTTAGGGAGGATGATAAGGGAATGGAGAGAGAGAGAGAGAGAGAGAGAGAGAGCGAGAGCGACAGTGACAACGAGAGAGAGATAGAGAGAGGTTGATTGGATTCAACTTCAAACTTCAAACTTCAAATATTGCCAATAGATTGTTGAAATCTCTATAATGGATAACTGCAACAATAAATAATTCATTTGTCGAAAAACAATAATATTTTTATAAGAAAAAAAATAACTTTCAAGGTTTGCTTTGTTTTGTTATTTGCAAGAGTTGAATAGCAACAAAAAACAAAACAATTATTGCCAACATTACCACAAAAAAAAACCGCAAAAAAAAAACAACAATATTTTTTTTGTTGATGTTTAGTTTTGCCACCCACTTCCTATTTAGTCCTAATTCCAACTTCAAATGTCCATTGGAAATTTTTCGTTTTGTTTAAAATCTTTTTATTTCTTATGTTATTTTTGTATTAAATTTAGTCCATGATGATTATGTTGATAAAATCACTTAATTAATTTTTCTTTAACCACCTTTTTAATTCATTAATTTTGCCTGTCAATTTTTTCCATTTATGTCATAACGGATATACTTATTGAAGTGCATTTACTAATTTACAACCCTGAATTGATGGCAATTATTTTTCGTGTCTACTTATTTTGCTTGTTAGTGAATTTATAACAGTAGCCTGTAAAGCTATGGCCTCAGTTCTTGCAAATCGTTTAAAATTAAGCTATGGCTCCAATTCTTGGAAACCGTTTAAAATTAAGCTATGGCTCCAATTCTTGGAAATCGTTTAAAACTAAAAAAGATAAAAAAAAACATGACTTTGAGCAATAACAGTTTTGGTATAGTACACATAACAGTAGTCGCAAATTTTTAATTGCAATTTTAACTGACTACTCTATGTTTCTTTCTGCTGTTTAAATACCCTTTTTTTTAAAGGTAATTCATCGTGTTTGATTAAGATATAGAACAAAAATGCAAAGAAAAAAAACAACACAAGTAACACATACATTAAAACTATAATGTATATTACCAAAGCTTTAATGTTTATTTAATACATGTATTCATTTTAATTAGTTCGCAATCTTGTTTGTGTTGTGTTTTTTTTATGTTTAAGCTTGCCTCTCCATACCTCATGTTGGTAAAACCTGTCAAAAAGATAACAAAATACTGCTAGTTTGTTTATCGTAAATCATTATATTATTATTATTATTATTATTATTATTATTATTATTATTATTATTATTATTATTATTATTATTATTAATTATTATTATTATTATTATTATCATTATTTGTTGCTCTCTTGAACACACGTACTCAAGACAGTTGATGTGCAATATGTAAGTAGTATTTGAATGAATATTAATTTTCAAACAACAAAACTATGTACTATGTAGTGTTCTTGAAGCAAAGAATGGAAATAAAGAAAATTAATATGTTGATATACTCGTAAAGGCTCATTTTAATTTTGTAATGTGTGTGGTTTTAGCCTGTTTTTTGTTGTGTTTTTTTTTTATTTTATTTGTTTTTGTTTGTTTGTTGTTGTTGTTTTGTTTTTTTTTTTGCCTTTTTTGCTTAATACATGTATACAAAATGCCATGATAATAATTTATCATTTTATCATCCTTTCTAATACATATAACACCTACTTTCATTGCAATCACAGTAAGAATCGTTTTAAACAAAGAAGGAAAAAGAGCGAGCGAACGTAAAACAAAAAAACAAAATAATGGTTGACAAAAGAAACATAGATGGGTAAAAAACCTTGGAAACAATCACACTGATAAATATGTTGATATATTCGTAAAGGCACATTTTAATTTTGTTATGTGTGTGGTTTCAGCCTGTTTTTGTTGTGTTTTTTTTTTGTTGTTGTTTTTTTTAATTTCTTTATTTATTTGTTGTTTTTTTCGTTTTTTTTGTCTTTTTTCCTAATACATTTATGCAAAATGCCATGATAATATTTTATCATTTGATAATAAGTGTAACACTTACTTTCATTACAATCACAGTAAGAATCGTTTTAAACAAAGAAGGAAAAAGTGCGAGCGAACGTAAAACAAAAAAACAAAATAATGGTTGACAAAAGAAACATAGATGGGTAAAAAACCTTGGAAACAATCACACTGACTGTTAGTGACAATATGACGGAGTTAAATTGATGCCATTATGAACACTTCTTGTCACAACAAGATTTAGCTCTGCCCCCCAAAATGTTAGTTTGAAAATGTTATAATTATAACAACTACAATGATAATAATAAGAAGAAGAAGAAGAAGAAGAAGAAGAAGAAGAAGAAGAAAAAAGATAATGATGATAATAATAATAATAATAATAATAATAATAATAATAATAATAATAATACTAAAGTTTACTGATAAAGCGCTTTAGAATACAAAAATACCTAGCTTTCCCTTACAGAAAAAAGTCAGAGAGAGAGAAACCATTTTTCTCATACAAAACAGCAACATTCATATTGAGACTAATAAACACTCTCTTGGCATTTTGTCAAAGTGTGTGGAAAACACAATTTATTTTGTAAAATACAACGTTCTCATGACATATCTTGGTTAACAATATAGCATGAAACAAAAGAATCATTACCCTAAAAAAATATGCTGTATTCTGAATGTGTTGTTCTATTATTGAACCCTTTGTTCCCGTATAAATTGATATCCACAAATAAATATGGTATTGTTTTTATATAGAACATTTTTTTTTTTGTTTATTATAAACGCTTTAGTGAAAACGATTTTAAATTTTGTATCTGTATTAAACATCATAATTTTACTTGTTTGTAAAAGAAAAAGATTGCCACATAGAGTTGAGCTGAGAAAAAAAACAAACTATAACTATGACAAAACTGGAATATACTTTTTCATTGTATAGTAAAATTTTCAACAAAAAAATAGATCTATATAAGAATAAGAATAAGAATAAAAATAACAATAACAATAATAAGATTAAAAATAAGATAAATAAAAATAATAATAAGACTAAGAATAATAATAAAAATGAAGAAATGGAAAGTGGTTGGTCATTGTAGCTAGATCAAAGACAATTATTATTATTATTGGAGTCTAGGTGTTGTAAGTACAACGTTGTTTCAAACCTACAAATTATTGTACATGTACTAATAATTACACAAGAATAAGAAGGATTACACTAGGGTCATATGACGACCTTCTTACTTACAACCCTAGAAGTCAATGACTGCAAGGCAAGCAACAGCACGAACTGAAAGGCACGACAACAACTACTACAACAACAACAACAACAACAACAGCAACAAAACAGTTATTTTCTGTATTAGTCAAGCTGTTGGGAAGAAAAAATGACGGATGAAGAGTGACGGGGTGGTTGGGTGCGAAAGTTTTTTTTTTTTTCTTTTTTTATATTAAGGCATAAAGTTGGCTATAACTTATAAGTAATCTAGAGATTTCGGCTCGTTAGTTGTCAGAACACATTTTGCTACACCCAAGATCAGTCTCAGATGGAGAAACAGGGAATAATGGAGATAGAAAGACACAGAGAGAGAGAGAGAGGGAGAGAGAAAGAGAGAGAAAGATGGAGAAAGTAAGAGGGGGAAGAGAATGGGAAAGAGTGAAAGACTGGTAGACAGACAGAAAAAAAATACAGATATACACAGATAAACAGAGACATAGATTGAAAGAAAGAAAATAAAAAGAGAGAGAGTTAGAGACTGAGACAGAGAAATAAAGAAAGAGAGAGAGATAGTTAGAGAGATAGAGAAAAAGAAAGAAAAAAGATACACAGAGAGACAGAGAAAGAAAGAAAAAGAAAGAGAGAGAGAAAGAGAGAGAGAGAGAAAGAGAGAGGCATAGAGAGAGAAAGGAATTCAGAGAGAGAGAAAGAGACACACACAGATCAAGAGAAAACCCCAGTCCCTCACAGTGACTGTCCTGTAAGAGTAAGTATAACCGCCATCTACCGGACAGTAACACTGGACACTGTCGCCTTATAGGATCCCCCAGGGGAACCTAGGAGACGTTAAACCCGGAGAGAGGGAGAGAATTCTCTCCCTCCCATGCCTCTGTAGAGAACATGTAACAGTGGACAGTCCTCAGCCCACGAGCTGTCGCTTGACCAGGCGCCTTGACCAATCGGACATCAGCTGGCACCTCCTGGCGACGCCGCACTGGCGGTCACCCCGGCCATACAGTCTCCCAGGCCTCAGGCTCTTGAGCTTGACCACTGTCCGAACAGCGTAAAAATATAAGTATAAATCACTTCAGTGATGGGTGGTATGATGAGGTTTGTTTATATGCCCCCCCACCCCACAAACACAAAAACACAAGTGATAGGTGGTATGATAAAGTATGATTTTACGCCCCCCTCCCCCCACACACACCCAACCTTTGTTGTTGTTTTTTTGTCTTGTCCCATTGGTACGTGGGAAGGGAAATCCCTTACTCACAGAATGCTATTAATAGAACTCTGCACCCTTACTCTTGTTTATTGTGATGAGCTTCTGATATAATACTCTACAACCCGAAACGCATAAGCACTACAAAGCACAGATTTCTATTAAAAGTTATTAATAGAAATTTGTGCTACAAAGCCACTTACTCGCAGATTGCTATTAATAGAACTCTGTACTCTATTAACTTGTGAGGAGATTCTGGTATAATACTCTACAACCCAAAACGAAGGCACTAAAAAGCACATGTTTCTATTAATAGACTTCTAGCTATTAATAGAAATAATGTGCTACAAAGCCATATTTTTTTTATATAATATGCCTATTTTTGTCTTATTCTCCTCCGTCCTCCCTCGTATAGAAAGGAGCCGTTCTAATATATCATTCTCACAACCTAGAAGGGGTGAGGGTGGGGTGGGGAGGGGAGGGGATCATATGCTGTTGTAAGAATAGTGTTAAGAGGTGGGAAAACATGACTTTGTGTAGTAAAAATGGGGGGGGGGGGCAAAAGGTCCGAAATAGTTGTAAGATCATACATGTAGTTGAACGGACCCCATCCCCGCATTGCCTCTCTGCGGCAGCACGTGAACATGTCAGACGTTAGTCTTTGGGCATATCCACAATATAGCCTATATAGTACCGACGTTACACGCTAGATAACAACACTAATTTAACCTGAACGGCCCCGAAGACTATCACCAGAAAGTGTTGGCCAATGATTGGATGTACTGCATACATAACTGGTCCATATGACATCTCAGTTGCATACACATCCGGGGCAAAGATTGAAGATGAAGATGAGGTATATATATAGTGTTTTGGTTCAGTTTTTATTGGCCATAACACACGACGTTTTATTCCCCCAAGAGTGTTACAGGCCGACACGACAACACGATTCTAGCCCACCACAAGTCAATCACAGACAACACATTTATCGGCATCCTTGTCAGCCTGGCTTGGAGCCCTGGACACTCGGACCCACAAAGGTCCAGCAAGGTCCAGAAAAGTCCAGGAAGGTCCAAGGAGGTCCACAAACCATCTCTATGAGTGACACATGCTGCTCATAAAACGGTATCTGTGGCGTAACAATCGCCACTACTGTTACTCGCATAGCACTTCAGCATATTTCATATTTTTACAGCCACTGTGGGGTTAAGTTTGTGGATACATGGAGAACTAGATGAAGCATGGGGACAAAACTAAGGATGAGGGCTATAAAAATGAAAAAGGAAGAATAGGAAAAAGGAGAAAATACGATGGGTAGGCGCGAGTGTAACGTTTACTATTCTGTGTGATAAATCTTTGATTAGAAAGAAAAAAAATAAACAACGCATCATATTTTTAAAGCCATCGTGGGCTAAGTTTGTGGATACATGTAGAAATGGAAGAATCATGGGGGACGAAACTAAGGAAAATATGCAATAAAAGAGGAAGAGTATGAAAAAGGAGAAAATACAATAGGTAGGCGCGAGTGGTAAGTTTACTATTTTGTGAGTTAAATCTTTCATAAGGCAAAAAAAAAAAAATATTTTAAAACAGCAGCACAGAGAGAGAGAGAGAGAGAGAGAGAAGAACCACGGAGAACAGTGCTATGACAAAATTATGGAAGGCAGGCAATGAAAAGAATTAAAAGTAAAACAAACAAACAAACAAACGAAATAACTATAGAAAGACAATATTGTAAAGTAGTGTAGGATACCATACTATACATAATGAATTTTGGATAGACAGAAAGAAAACAACGTAAAAGCAATGATTAAAAAGGAGATTATATTTCTTCAAAAAAGTCTAGAACTACCGAAACAAGAAACAGAAAGTCTGTCAAACGAACAAAGAGTAAAAGAAAAGACGTAGAAAAGCTTTGATTGTGACTTTGATCAGACAGAAGAAAAGGCGTGATTGAGAATACAATCATCATGATGCAATACAGAGAAATACCCCAAAATACAACAGGCTTTTTGAAGTTTCACTCATAAATGGCAACCACGGAACAAATAATAAAAAAAAAAACATTCTAGGCAAGGCAATAAGAAATATTATTTGTCAAATTAAAAAATGCTGTCTGGTATTAAATAAAAAGTACTAGTTGTTTTTTGTTTTGTTGTTGTTGTTGTTGTTTAAAATTAAAGACCAGCAAACAAAAACGAACAAAAAATATAATGCACAAAACTACAGACTGGTTGAATATTATAATATGCTTATTTTGAATGTTTTAAATATGAAAAATACTAGTCTTTAGAGAAAAAAAATAAAACCAAGTGTAAAAGAATTATCCACTTACAACGTAGAAGAAAAGGAGATTTGAGTTGAGTTGATTGGTTGTTCGACAGATTTTTCTGCTGCTACACACGAGATAAGACGGGGAGATAATTATGAACTCCTGTCCCAGACAGTCACATTAAACTGACACCGACCAAGTCAGTAAGGGAAGAAATTGGACAAATATATTTTATATTTTTGACTGATTGTGGGTTTCAAATCGCATACCTCCCGATTGGGAGACCAACGCGCTACTAATTAAAGCCATTCCACCTCTCTCTCTCTCTCTCTCTCTCTCTCTCTCATTCATCATATTTCAGGTTTTTACAGTCTCCGTGGGGTTATGTTTGTGGATACATGGAGAAGTAGAAGAATCATGGGGACAAAACTATGGAAAGTGGGCAATAAAAAGGAAAGAAAATGCTATAGGTAGACGCGAATGGTAAGTATATTATTTTGTGAGTTAAATCTTTCATAAGGCAAAAAAAGATATTTAAAAACAACAGCAGATCATATTTTTAAAACCACCGTGGGTTAAGTTTGTGGATGCATGTAGAACTACGTAGAAAAATAATTGGGAAAACTAAGGAAATATGCCATAAAAGAGGAAGAGTATGAAAAAGGAGAAAATACAATAGGTAGGCGCGAGTGGTAAGTTTACTATTTTGTGAGTTAAATCTTTGATTAGGAAAAAAAAAAAAAAAAAAAACGAAAATCAGCAGTTCATCTTATTTTACAGCCAACATGGGTTAAGTTTGTGGATACATGTAGAAATGGAATAATCATGGGGACAAGCTAAGGAAAATGGGCAATAAAAATAGAAAATAAGGGTATGAAGAGGGAAAAGGCGCGAGTGTAAAGTTTACTATTCTGTATAAAAAAATCTTTGATTAGGCAGAGAAAAAAAAAAAACACATCATACTTTAAGTTATCTTGGGTAGACTAAGTTTGTAGATACAATGTAAAAGAATCGTGGGACAAATCAAAGGAAAATAGGCAATAAAAAGGAAGAGTAGGAAAAATGAGAAAATACAGCAGGTAGGCGTCAGTGTAATTTTACAATTCTGTCTATTCTGTGTGATGAATCTTTGATTAGATAGGGGGAAAAGCACATTATATTTTTAAAGCCATCCTGGGCTAAGTTTGTAGATGCAATGTAGAAGAATTATGGATAACTAAGTTAGTGTCATAACAAAACTATGGAAAGTAGGGTATGAAAAGGAAGACGAGTTAAAAACAACAAAGGAAGGCAATAGTAATATTCGCCACTGCTCCTGCTCGCATAATACTTAATCATAATTATTTTTAATCATTATGGGATAGGTTTG
>RQTK01000645.1:115411-137725 GCA_003991915.1 Elysia chlorotica
AGAGAGAGAGTGAGAGAGAGAGAGAGAGAGAAAGAGAGAGAGAGAGAGAGAGAGAGAGAGAGAGAGAGAGAGAGAGAGAGAGGGAGGTAGAAAGAGAGACAGAGAGAGAAAGGAAGAAAGAGAGAAAGACATAGCATCCAGTTGTAAAAATAAAGAATAAAAAAAATTCTATCTCACCTTACCTTCGTTCATCTTAACTGCCTCCTTTTCTTTTTTTTCTTCTTTCCCTCTTTTTCTTTCTTTTACTAAAATTGACATGTGACTGAACCTTTGCCAACAGAACAGAACTGAACTGCCCAAGGCAAAAAAAAAACAAAACAAAAAACAAAACAAACAAAAAACTTTGCCGTTAATAACTCTTGTCTTTCTCTGGCGATTCTCGCCTTTCTCCCCACGCGCCTGCCTGTATCTGATGGCGACTAATTGAGGTATCAGAGCTATAATTTGTCCAAGCCCGGTGCCACGACTAATAATCCGATATAATTATTGGCCGTGGTTTATGACTGTACGCTTGTATGGATGTCTCGACTGGATGGATGGATGTATGGTGTATGGGTGTATGACCTGAATTAATGTACGCCCTGGGTGGATGTAATAATGTATGGATGGATGGATGGATGGATGGATGTATGGGTGTATGGTCTGGGTGGATGGATGTATGGTGTATGGATGGATGGATGTCTTGACGGATGTATGGATGTATGGATGTATGGGTGTATGGGTGTGTGACCTGAATTAATGTACGCCCTGGGTGGATGTATGGATGGATGTATGGATGTATGGATGGTGTATGGATGGATGGATGGATTTCTGGATGTATGGATGTATGGAGGTATGATGGATGGTTGGATGGATGGATGGATGTATGGATGGATGGATGTCTAGATGTATGGATGTGTAGATGGATGGATGGATGTATGGGTGTATGACCTGAATTAATGTACGCCCTGGGTGGATGTATGGATGTATGGATGGATGGATGGATGGATGGATGTATGGATGTTTGGATGGATGGATGTATGGATGTATGGATGGATTGATGTCTGGATGGATGGATTGGTGGATGGATGGATGGATGGATGGATGGATGGATGGTGTATGGACGTATGGATGTATGGATGTATGACCTGGATCTGGATGGATTTATGGGTGTATGGATGGATGTATGGATGTATGGATGTATGACCTGGATGGATGTATGGATGTATGGATGTATGGGTGTATGACCTAGATGGATGTCTGGATGTATGGATGTATGGATGGCTGTATGGATGTATGGATGTATGGATGTATGGATGTATGGATGTATGTATGCATGTATGTATGGATGGATGTATGGATGTATGGATGTATGGATGGATGGATGGATGGATGGATGGATGTATGGATGTATGGATGGATGGGTGTTTGGATGTATAGATGTATGGATGTATGGATGTATGGATGGATGTATGATGTATGACCTGGATGGATGTATGTATGTATGGATGTATGGATGGATGGATGTATGGTGTATCGATGGATGGATGGATGGATGCATGGATGGATGGATGGATGGATGGATGGATGTATGCCCTGGATAGATGGATGGATGGATGGCTGGATGTATGGATGTCTGGAGGTATGGATGGATGTATGGATGTCTGGAGGTATGGATGGATGTATGGTGTATGGATGTATGGATGCCCAGGGTGGAAGTGAAAACTGAACTCTGTCGCGCTGAGGAGAGTTGGCGAAGCTTGAGTGGAGTATAGGTTAAAGTGCAAAATACTAGTAGGCAATACCATATATAATTTTTTATACTATTATAGACTTCGCGATTTACACGACGAAACGGATAACATAATAATCGCGGTCCTTAGCGGGGGTAGTTCTAGTAGTTTAGTTGGTTTAACGTCCAAAGGCAGCATTATATAGGCTATATAGTGGACAGGCCACAAGACGACGTCTGATAATATTATATATTGTCACACACGAGACAGAGAGGGGATACCATGACTCCTCGCGCCTGTCTCAGCCTGTCATATTAAACTAACACGACCCAACCAGTAGGGAGCGAAATCGCCAGGGCTCGAACCATAGACCTCCTGCGTCGGAAGTCGATGTCCTACCACAAGGACTACCGCACCCTCCCCCCCCTCCCCCCCTCCCTTAGCGGTGGAATTGAATGGTACCGTAAGTCTAGCATATACGTGTATTAATAGAGGTTTTGCGATAACAAGGCATAGAAAACAAACAGAGACGATGATGGGTAAGGAAAGCGCGTAAAGTTTAAACAAAATCGTGAGAGGTGCATACGAGCCTTAATTGGCTCCGTAAGTCTAGGATAGAGCTATGATTGGACACCTGTGCAGATTCCTTTATTTATCGTCTTCGTTTCCTCACTATCGCAACGATTCTATTGTGTCGGCCAAGCGGCAAGTCGCAAAAGGTGAATTAAGTTAGATAATTATCCTGTTTAACTCTAAGGGATATTATTATTTTAATAATGACGAGAAGTTAGTAATTTGTACACAATATTTAACACATCTTTATCAGTATTTGCAAAATACATAGAAAGACACGGCGTCCATTATTAAGGTGGATAAACCATGACTGTAGTCACGAACAAAAACAAAAACTCAATACCGTAGACAGAACATCAGGAAAAGGAGAAACAACAACTGACGCTGCTTCTGTATTCTAGAAACATTAAATACTTTTTGCTACTACAAGCCATACTAGTTCTATTAATGCTACTATGTAACACTACTCTTACTACTACTACTACTACTAGGTATGGATGTATGGTGTATGGATGAATGTATGTATGGATGTATGACCTTGATGGAGGTATGGATGTATGACCTGGATGGAGGTATGGATGTATGACCTGTATGGATGTCTGTATGGATGCCTGGTGGATGGATGGATGGATGGATGGATGGATGGATGGATGGATGGATGGATGGATGCATGGATGGATGGATAGATGTATGGATGGATGGATGTCTGGATGTCTGGATGTGTGGATGGATGGATGGTGTATGGATGTATAGATGTATGGTGTATGGGTGTATGGATGTATGGTGTATGGGTGTATGGTCTGGGTGGATGTATGGATGGATGGATGGATGGATGGTGTATGGATGGATGGATGGATGGATGGATGGATGTATGGAGGTATGGAGGTATGGATGTATGGGTGTATGGATGTTTGGATGTATGGGTGTATGGATGTATGGATATATGAATATCTGGATGTATGGATGTATGTATGGAGGTATGGATGGATGTCTAGATGTTTGGATGTATGGAGGTATGGAGGTATGGATGTATGGATGTATGGATGGATGTATGGATGTACGGAGGTATGGATGGATGTATGGATGTATGGATGTATGGATGTATGGATGTATGGCTGTATGGATGTATGGATGTATGGATGTATGGATGTATGGATGTATGGATGGATGGATGTATGGATGGATGTATGGATGTATGGATGTATGCCCTGGATGTATGGATGTATGGATGTATAGATGGATGGATGTATGGATGTATGGATGTATGGATGTATGCCTAGGGTGAAAGTGAAAACTGAACTCTGTCACGCTGAGGAGTTGGCGAAGCTTGAGGAGCGGAGTATAGGATGAAGTACAAAGTACAAAGTACACAAAGTACAAAGTACAAAGTACTAGTAGGCAGGGTAGCTACCAGTACAGTGTACCATATTTTTTATACTATTACAGGGTTCGCGTTCAACATGGCGGTAACGGGTAATAAAATATTCGCGGTCCTTAGCGGCGGTAGTTGTAGTAGTAGTTGAGTTGGTTTCACGTCCAACGTCAGCATTATATAGGCTATATTGTGGACAGGCCACAAGACGACGTCTGACAATTTTATGTGCTGCCACACCCGAGACAAGGCGAGGATACCAAGACTCCTGTCTCAGCCGGTCACATTAAACTGACACGACCCAACCAGTAGGGAGCGAAATTGCCAATGTTCTACCCTAGGATGCTAAAAGACTGAAAAACAAACAACAAAACCCTACTGGCTTACCATGAAATAAGAATACATTGTTTTTACTGCAAAACAAGGAGGACCATAGGTGGAAGGCACTGGGTCAGTGAGTATAAAAAAAATTAGACCCAAAAGTTTTTATTTATAGTGTTGATTTTTTATGTTTCTTCTTTCCATTAAGTCCATTGTCAGCAATGAACCCATAATCTAGGCAGGGCCCATGACTGAAGTCATTCATGTATAGAGAAAGAAGAGTCAACTTTTATGAGTACATGGTCAGAGGGTAGATTAATTGCCAGAGTTTTTTCACAGAGAATCTTTCAAAACTGGATTTAAGGGCAAATAAGGAGAAAAGGTAATGGACTGACAAAATGGCTCAACATAGGATCAAGACAGAGGCATTGAAAGTTCTTAGAAATTAGGAAATGTGGAGGTGCATGATTGCCAAAGATGAAAATCGCTGTACTTGATGGATTGAAATCTTCCTTTGAGATTTTACTTGTCATATTCTCCTAAACATTAAATCTAAGTCAGTCAGACAGAGATATATACTAGGATTGTAAGAACAACTTTTCTTAACTTTCTTTACACCCTCATGCCCATTCCATGTTTTGACGTAGATTTTAGATGGATCTATCAATGGAAAAAGGATTTTTTTTTCGTTTTCTGTAATTTTTTGTGATTTTACCAGCTGCCCACTGTGGCCGCTCGGGTTTAAAGAGTGAAGCTAAACAAAAAAATAAAAAACAAGACTTACGATGAGTTTTAAGCTAACCCTACCTTGGACTTACAACCTTTCGACAGACAAAGCTACACCTAAGTTGCTGTACTCACTCGGATAAATCCGTCAGATCCGACTGTCATGAGCTCCCCCTCGTCCAGCAGAATCTGCATGATGGGACCGTTGTGGCAGTTTTTCTTTGACTTTGTGGTTATCTCCACCTTGATCAGGCCTCCGTCCCACAGCAACAGGTTTCCCCACTCTGCCCCCGACAGAACCTGATCAAGACCAAAATAATAATACACTGTACAGTGATGCCAAGTGGGTATTTATTGTTTACTGTCTACTACTACTACTACTACTACTACTACTACTACTACTACTACTACTACTACTACTACTACTACTACTACTACTACTACTACTACTACTACTACTACTACTACTACTACTACTACTACTACTACTACTACTACTACTTCTACTACTTCTACTTCTGCTGCTGCTTCCGTGACTGCTGTTATTGCTGCTACTACAATGATACTAACAAGTAATACCGACCTTGACTTTAAATTTTCGATTTACCCATTACTAGTATTACTGCCCTGATTTTCATATTTTCTTCTCCTCCTTTTCATAAGTTTTCAAACCCATCACCTCTATATCTCTATATATAGGTAGGTTTTTTTATCGTTTTTTTTTTGTATCGTTTTCCAAATGCGTTTTGAATTTTTTTAATTTTTTTTTTACATTAATTATAGTATTGATCCAGCTGCAACAGTCACACCTTGTAATAAAGCTGCAAGCCTGTATAACAATTGATTTTTTTCTTTAAAAAAAAGTAATTGATACGATCTCCCTTTAACTCACAATTTTGATCTACAGACTATCTAATTTTACTGGAAATATAGAAAGCTAGGGTCTATGTTTTTTGCTAAACGGCTACCTATTTGTATTATGTACACGTATTTTACTTTCTTCTTCTATCTAGAAAAAATATAAGAGACTTTCTTCAATAGAAGTCTGTTATTAGTTAAATCCTTTCCAAACGATAATAAAGTTAGGCAAAGTATGTATTCCTCAATCTCTACCGCCTTATCGACAGCCTTGGTCCAGCTTGCAGCCCGCCGTTATACATTGTACAGTGTATTAAAGCTGTGAAGAATAAATCCTAGTAGATTAAGCCTCAAAGAGGGCGGCTCCCCTAGATGCCTCTATGATGCCAGGGCGCTCAAACACCCGGTAATTCCCTGGTAATAGACTCTGCCTTTGTGCCACTAGTCTTTTCTGGGCCATTGTCGCCGGACTCTTTGACGCATCGTCTTCAAACTTAGACCAAGACGTGCTGTTCACGTCTAAAGCGGATTTCTCTTTAAAGAAGAGGGTGGGTGGACTTTAAAGAATGTCCTTCTTCGAGCGGTCAGCCGGTCACTTCCTTTGGTGTCTGTCCCGTCCATTGTGGCGTTGCCCACTTTGAGCCTGTGGTCAAAGTGACCATTGTTGAGGGAAGTGTGTAGGAGCAAGCTTTGGTGCTAACTGTTGGCCGACATACAAGGGCTGCCCATTGTCCATCGTGTTTGGAAAGCGAGTTCCCTGGACAAACACCTACGTGTTGCCTGTCTAATATGATGGCCGATGGGATTGTTGGTACTAGCGGAAGGGAAATTTACCAGATAATCATTTGGATAGAAGACTAGCGCCCGCTTCGCAAAGAGAAGGGGCACTAGCTTTTTGGGTTATTCTTGTGTTAAATATTATTTTGAGCATAGATCGTCCTACAATCTAAAAACTGTTCCCAATTCTTTTCCTCGCAAAGTGGACACCTAGCTACTTTGGAGATTCTATTGAGTTAAATTTTGATCATGAATCGCCCAAGATCTAGAAACTGCTCCCAATTCTCTCGCTCCGTAAAAAGGACATCTACTAGTTGTTTTGAATCTTCTATTGAGCTAAATTTTTACCATAAATCGCCCAAGATATCTAGATCTAAATCTGCCCCAATTATTTGCCTCGCAAAGAGAACATTACCTTTGCGATTTCTCTTAAGTTAATATGTGGGCAGAATTCGACCAAGATCTAGAAACAGCTCAAAATATTTTTTTAGCATGATACGGATATAACATGATTGTTACATACAGCAACATTCCTCTATTTTAGCTTTAACCTGCAATATTATTATGTTTCTGTATGGTGATCTGGAACCGAGATTATGATGCCTATTAAATCTTGTCTTTTCTGTTTCATCTATTTAACCCATTACTTTAATACAAGAACTCCTGTCAACAACCGTTTTTAATTAGGGCCTAGCTTTCAATAGATACTACTACTACTGCTGCTGCTGCTGCTGTTGCTGCCGTTGCTACGTTTCTCACACCATACCTATAGCAAATATCGATGATGATTATTTAAAAATTTATTTTTATTATTTTAACCTTGTTTTGGATTTCATATTTTCCTCTCCCGTTTTTTTTTATGCTTTTACTTTAAACCACCTACATACGCTCCCCGTGTTATTAGCGTCTTGTTCTTCCTCAAAGTTTTAATATTTTTCAAACCTTCTTTATAATAATTGTCTTAAGTCGTCGACATTTTATCTCTCCGTCCAATTCCTGGTACTTTAGGCAATTTCAAAGTGGAAAAAAAGCTGAAGGTCAGTTAATGGTAACATCTTTTTTTTTACTTTTACACTAACGTTTTGTCATCGAACTTTAGTACTATATGGATTGGTTTATTTTACAATTATTATGATATTTTATAAATAATATTTCTTTAACTCAAATTTAAATATATTCCGCAAGATTACCTAGTTTTACTGGCAATATGTAAAAACAGTTTTGATGGTAATACATGTATTATTTAAAACTAGGATACTATTTTTAGAAAAAAAATCTCTGATCAGTTCAACCCTTTCCAAACGATAATAAAGTTAGGCAAAGCATATCTTCTTCAACCTGTACAGCTTTATCGACAACCTCCGCCTGGCTTGCAGTTCCCCCGTTATACATGTACACTGTATTAAAGCTGTGAAGAATAAATCCTGGCAGATTAAGCCTCAAAGAGGGCGGCTCCCCTAGATGCCTCTATGATGCCAGGTCGCTCAAACACTCGGTAATTCCGCGGTAATAGACTCTGCCTTTGTGCCACTAGTCTTTTCTGGGCCATTGTCGCCGGACTCTTTGACGCATCGTCTTCAAACTTAGACTAAGACGTGCTGTTCACGTCTAAAGCGGATTTCTCTTTAAAGAAGAGGGGGGCGGACTTTAAAGAATGTCCTCCGTCGAGCGGTCAGCCTCTCACTTCCTTTGGTGTCTGTCCAGTCCATTGTGGCGTTGCCCACTTTGAGCCTGTGGTCAAAGTGACCATTGTTGAGGGAAGTGTGTAGGAGCAAGCTTTGGTGCTAACTGTTGGCCGACATACAAGGGCCGCCCATTGTCCATCGTGTTTGGAAAGCGAGTTCCCTGAACAAACACCTACGTGTTGCCTGTCTAATATGATGGCCGATGGGATTGTTGGTACTAGCGGAAGGGAAATTTACCAGATAATCATTTGGATAGAAGACTAGCTGCCGCTTCGCAAAGAGCAGGGACACTAGCTTTTTGGGTTATTCTTGTGTTAAATATTATTTTGAGCATAGATCGTCCTACAATCTAAAAACTGCTCTCAATTCTTTTGTTTTGAAAAGAGGACACCTACTAGATGTTTTGAAGCTTCTATTGAGTTAAATTTTGATCATGAATCGCCCGGGATCTAGAAACTGTCCCAATTCTTTCGCTTCATAAGGATGACACCTACTACCTGTTTCGAAGCTTCTCTTGAGTTATTGAGTAACATTTTGATCATGAATCGCCTAAGATCTAGACTGTGTCCCAATTCTTTTGCTTCGTAAAAAAGACATCTTCCTAGCTACTTTGAGACTTCTATTGAGTTAAATCTTGATCATGAATCGCCCAAGATCTAGAAACTGCTCTCAATTCTTTCGCTTCGTAAAGACGAAACTTACTACCTACTTTGAAGCTTCTATTGGGTTAAATTTTTTATCATGAATCGACCAAGATCTAGAAACTGCTCCCAATTCTCTTGCTCCGTAAAAAGGACATCTACTACTTGTTTTTTTAAAGTTTCTCTTGAGTTAAATATTGTATCATGAATTGCCTAAGATATAGACTGTGTCCTAACCTTTTGCTTCGTAAAGTGGACACATAGCTACTGTGAAGCTTTTATTGAGTTAAATTTTGATCATGAATCGCCCAAGATGTAGAATTTGCCCTAATTCCTTGCCTCGCAAAGAGGACATTAGCTTTGGGATTTCTCTTAATTTAATATGTGGGCACAAATTCACCCAAGATCCAGATACAGCTTCCAATATTATTATCATGATATGGATATAAAATGATTGTTACATCCTGCAAAATTTCTCAGTTTTGCTTTAACCAGCAATTCTGTACGGCTATCTGAAACCCAGATTATGATACCTAGTAAATCTTGGCTTTTCTGTATCATCTATTTAACCCGTTATTTTGATATAAGAGCGCCTGCCAACAACGGCTTCGAATTAGGGTCTAGGTTTCAATAGATCTATGGTTATCTTTAAAAAAAAAAAAGGACTGGAATAAAAATCATCTTGCAAAGACGAACATGAATTCACAACGAACGAGTTTTTCGTATAAATATTATTGTAGACGAGTTGTTGTTTTTTCCTGTTTTTTTTTTTAAATCATTACCTCGCAGTTTTGCGTTTGCACACGTCATGATATCTTCGCAATTTCTTTGTGTAGACATGTCAAACTGTCAGAAGTTAGTCTTAGGACCTCCGCGATATACCAAACCGAACTAAACTTGGGGTTTTAAGTACATCTCATGGTAAGCTTAGGGCGTTACTAGCTATTGTATTTAACCATTTGGATCTTTCCACAATTTCAGTACATTTTTTTTATGTACTCGTACTTCTCTAACCAGGGTTAAGTTTAGTACAAAATGGGAAACTAACCAACAAATTAAACTATCCAAAAAAAACTCAGAGACTCTTTTGAAGGCTCACACTTTCTTTGTTGCACTCATTTATCTTAGCTCCTTTCAAAGTCACAATGATGATAGAAAGACAAACATAGGCGCATCAAGGTGGAGAAAAACGAATTAAGCTAAACATTTCCCGTGAACAACGCACATCCCCACTTCCCCACCGCGTTCTCCGTTTCGATGATGAATCCTCAAGTATGTCTGCATAGATACAGCTGTTACTCGACGCCTTGTGATAACGATACCAATTTCGGAACGAGGACGGTAGGTAAGGGAATCTACACCGACGTGTACTCATGTATTTACCCCAGACTTACGGAGCCAATGAGCGATCAGAAAACTTATGCCAATGAGTTGTGATTAAACCATTCGTTATCTTCGTGTAGATCTTAAATCCTGTATTACAATGTATAGGCAAAGTTAAAACGAACCAACCAGGTTTGGGGAAAGCTGTTGCCCGCAATTTGAACATCGTCTGTCATCGGGTTTCCCCGCTCAAAGAGCCGGGTGATCAGCGGGCACTGACAAACAGGAACCAGGCTGTGTGGGGCTCACTGCTTTAAACACAAGCCTGGAACGTCTGGAGCATCAACATCCCAAACAGACAGTGTGATTAGCTTCAGGTTTGTGGGTTAAAATTTGGCCTAGATTCGGAGACTTGATGGTGCGTCATTATGAGCCACACCCGGTACCACGGAGTATTTAGACATGGAGCGATTAGTCGATGTACGTATTGCAATGTGACTGTGCAATGAATTCAAAAAATGGAGGGCATTGTTTGGTATAGGGAGTTGACTTGATAAAGCGGAAAGATTGTGTGATAACAACTAAAAGGTATATGGCTTGAAAAACATACCATTGTCAATAATATCATATTTAAATTTTTTTTTCATTCTATGTTTTGTTTCATTAAATTTTTTGGATGCGAGGAATTGAATTTTTCGAAATTGCCATTTTCACACCAATTGACAGAAAATAGGGAGATATAATGAGTATCAAAGTATTAATAATATTGAGAGTTAACAACATGTTCTGAAAGCTTTACCATCCTGAAATGATGAAATGTGGATGCCGGATTAGTTTCTATATAGATTAACCCTTTAGTTCCTACCGAGACCTCCATAAGAACTGGCCAAGACACTGAAAGGAACTGAACTCGTTTTAGTGTACTGACAATTTAAGTACCGCCTTACACGAGACAGGGCGGGCATACCATGAATCCTGTCTCAGTCTGACACAGACCGAACCGTAGGGAGCGCAAACATCAGGGCTCGAACCGGGACCTTTTGCGTCGAAAGCCGATGTTCTACCCCAGGGCCACAGCGCCCCCTCCCTTACAACAAGGTGATTAAGAGCACTCTGCAGCATCCTCCCATCAAACAAAGCCAGGTCGTGATGCTTTCTGTTTCATCTGGCCTGGGTGAAGATTGACGCGAGCCACACCAGCTTATTTTCTAGATCTAGATCTAGTAGGATGTAGAGCCTATCTCTCAAGATGTCTGGCTCGTTTCTCTCCACCCAGCCTGCCAGGTTTGTAACCAAAACAAAATACACTGTGCCCGCAGCGCCAATTTACAGTGTGGACTCTCTAGTTAGCGGCGGGCATATAATTATATGCGCTTTGATTCCGGCGTCTGGCGGGTTAGAACGCTACGCCGCGCCTCCACAGCGCCAAAGACGTGTTGCAGGTTTGGAATCCCGGTGTGAGAGAAGCCACCAAGCCGCTAAGCCAGCCACTCGGTGTGCTCGGTGCTGGGTCTCAGCCCTGGATGTCTCACGTATGGTGCATGAAGTGTAAACACACGTGAGAAGTGATAGTGAGCTGTAACAGCTTGCCCTTCTCAGATTCTCAGATTCTCAGATTCTCAGTTTTTCTACACTGATACATTCACTTACCGCTCCTGCTCTTCTTCCTTTATCACCGCTAGTTTTCTTCATTCTTTTTTCTTCTTGCTGGGTTCTTTATATTAATTTTTGCTTGTCTCAAAGAAGAACATCTCTTTTGATGAAGAGTCGCTCGACAGGCAAGAGGTGTGTGTATAACATTTGTGTAAACACCGACCTGGGCCTGTAACTTTCCTGTACATGGGACGGGTTTATCTTGACACTGTCGTGATAACTAGAATAAACTGGAGACATGCAGTTGCAGTTTCTATGCATGCAAACATTCTGTGATAACTGTGTTTCTGTTAGATTCTGCTTCAGTTGGTTGTAACAACATCAACTCCGTGGAGCCATATCTATAAACTTCGTAAGGGTAAAGGTCAAAAGGTCAAAAGTCAAAGGGGAGCAGACTCAATGTCTCTCGAAGAGTATTTTTTTATGTCCAAAGTGTTTTACAAGTGAACCATGTTTTTACAAACATTTAATTATTGAATGTCATTTGTGTCTGCTAGATTTTGTAATAAATGTTTCTTTTCACACAAAAGTCGTGCCATAATACATAACTGACATCAGTATACATGTATTTACATTTGTAAGTACAACGTCTCGTCGCCTTCTTATTGGCATATTTTGAGACGAGTCGTAAGCATATCACGATTTCGTAATTATGAGTCATAGCGTATTTTATACTTGCCCTTACAATTCTGCTTACTCTGAAACGACAATACGAAACAAAGACATAATTAAAAAAAGAAAAGTTTGTAATATAATATCACCAGAAAGCCCTACTACTTTTCGGTTTGCTTCTGTATTTCTGATTGTTTCTGCGTGGTTAGGGAATAGAACATTGCCGCATATTGGTTGGGTAGGTGTCAGTTTAATGTGACCGGCTGAGATAGGAGTCATGGTATCCCCGCCTTGTCTCGTTATGGCAAAAGCGCTATAAAATTATCAGACGTCAGTCTTGAGACCCGTCCACAATATAGCCTATATAGTGCTGATGTTGGACCTTAAACTAGCTCAACAACTGTGTGGTCAATATAACTATGGTGTCAAGTCTTAAGCATCAGGAAACTCTGCCTTGCTTTCATTCTTTCTACCTCTCTATCTCTCTCTATAAATACATAAAAAAGTATGATTTTTCTCCTCCGTTTTCCACTCCACATTTACAACGTCGCTTTCACCAACTTTAAGCTCTACAATAACGCTAAAGAAATATTTTCTTTAACAACCCGGCGCCGTCTAAGAATGATAAAATTTGGCTACAGACCCTTAATACATATGATATTAAGCTTATTATACCTTTTTACTTTCCAGTTACGACTGGGAATTATGCCTCTGTTGTTGGGCAAATCCAAACAATCGCGTGTTGATCTTCACTCACAGATATTACCAGCAAAAGCAGAGGAAATCTTCTACTGGTTAATAATGTTATGATAGACCTCGATATCTGTAAACGTAGAGGTAAAGATTCCCAGATTATCAGTTTCGTCGTAGCTATGGGAAGCGTAATCGCAAAGCCTCTAATCGCAAAATTTAATTATGTAGTGTATTGTTGTATGCAGCCTATACCCAGTTGTGTTTTTCAGTCGATTTAACGTCCAACATCACCACTGTATTAATTATGCTTAATTATGCAATATTGTGGACGGGTCCAAACACTGACGTCTGACAATTTTATGTATACACGAGACAGGGCGGGGATACAATGACTATTGTCTAAGTTTGTTACATTAAACTGACACCGACCCAACAGTAGGAAGTGCAATACATGCAATGGCCAGGGCTCGAACCTCGACGTTTTGCACCGGAAGCCGATGTTCTACCCCAGGGCCACCGCGCTCCCAGCCTATACCCAGAAGTAACTGAAAATCGTTTGGTGACATAACTTTTTAACCATGGAGCAACCATATTATGGACTATAAAATGTACTTCCAAAGAAACTTAGTGACACGGGCAAAACCAGATTGTTTTAAAAGTCAATTAAAACATTATTTATTTAAAAAAAGCACATGATTTTAATATGTAAAAAAGAAACTAAACTTAACTTTTATTTTGACCTATTTTCTCATTACTCCTGACCTGGTAGAGTCGCCACATATTGTCTGGCGCTATCGTCACCTGGTGCCATGCAATTCTCGAGTAATTTTGGCCATCCCAAGAGAAAGAGCCCTAAACAATAGGATCTAATCAGCTCCGTCTGGGTCAGTTAGATCTGCCGGCCTGAGATCTGTCTAGACGTTATTTTGATGTATGTGTGTATATGTATATATTGGCTATCATAGACATAGGGGCCTACGTAATTAACGTCCAAATACGTCGCCCGATTAGGTGAATAATATTATTCTACAATCGTTTGCTACGTTAATAATAGTTTTCAGACGTTTGTTTATGTAATGTCACTGCTTGATTTCCCTATGATTTCCCGTTATCGAAACATTTTCTCTTTTAGGCTTTAACGTTCACTCCTTCTTCTATACTTCTTCCGACATTGTAAACTATTCATGGTTATTTACACTTTTAGTAGAGACCTTGTGATGGCGGAGTGTAGAATAAAACGAAGACGATAGATGCGGGAACATGTAAATACTCCTATTTATAGCCCTATTCTAAACTAACGGCCAAAAAGCGGACTGGACCTTTAATGTAGGTAAAATCGACCTCGAAGTAGACCAGAAAAATCGTTAGATTTGGTCATCCGCAACAAGTATTCTGCGCCTCGCAAAGCGTCTAATTTTTTGTTCAATGATAGTGTAAAAAATGCGAGCGATACACTAAAACAAAATGATAACAGAACAAACCCAAATTGAAAAAAACAAACAATGAAAACAACCCAACAGAAACAGAAACCAAAAAGCCAACATCTATCTATCTATCTATCTATCTATCTATCTATCTATCTATCTATCTATCTATCTATATTTTTCCATCTCTCTGTATATCTCTCTCATCCATACTCTCTTACTCACTTACTATATTACCTTTTTAAATTAACACTTTGTACTACAGTGTAATACCTGCCCCTGCCCCTTTCTCATCCAATATAATAACGGACACTGACAAGACCATCATGTTACTCGAAATAAAGGTTAAAGATCAGAGCGTGAGCAAAAGGATTTCGCTAAGAACTACTGGCCTGTGCCCTATACTATCATCCTAAGGCAGATATGTCCAAGAGATTGCGTAAGGCTCCCCAAGCGACCCCCAAATCCGATATTGAGTCGATAAGACTGAAACAGACCTGGTATTACATTGTACATTGTACCAGACATCTGTCAGGAGACATGGGTGGTCAGAATGGTAATAGAGGCCTTGTGATAAGATGCCGCATGTTGAAACGAAGACGAATGGGAGCGGACTCAACTCCGGCGTCTATTCGTTGCTAGTAATTTTCGTAGACCTACGGCATCAATGAATGAGCTATGAGAAAAATCATATGCTTAAGGGGAATTATTATGTTATCTTATATCGTCATGCAGATCGCAAAGACTGTGAAGTAGGCTGGTATACAGAACGGTCGCAGAAAAAAATTTGAAAGATGGCGAATGGACACATGTCGTGAAAAACACACCTTTAATTTTATAGTTAGCTGTCATATATGACTGTATGAAGATATAAATTGGTTTGACATCATGGTATCTGGTGCTTTTTAAATTTACTATAACAAACAAACAAAAACAACGTCACAAGATAAGGAGATGGACAAGAACATATCCTTATTACTTATTATTGGAAAAGAACCAACAGAGAGTAATCTCCTCAACTTACAAATCCATTTTTCTGTCGAAATGTGTTTTTTGAAACAATTTAACAAATATAAATGATATAAGTATCAACATTCAAAAGATTTAAAAGGTCTATAGGTCTCTTACCCCATGTTATTATGATCTCCTGTAATGCTCTTTACAGAGATAAACATGGTGAGTTGTGGTAAATATCTCCCATTTTGATTCACACAATTATTGTATCATTGCTTTCCTAATAAAACAATCCGTGCCGATGCTAAACAAACGAGGACGTTCGAGCCTTATTAAAATCAGATCAAGGTAATAGGACTGGTTTTTATTTTTTATATTAGTTGATAAGACAATTTTAAATCAGGTGCAAAGAAAGAATCACTAGGATAAAAGAAAGTCTCAGAATGTATCAGACAGAAACAATGATTACAAACAGGCAAAGATTGGGTGGGATATTTTTAGGTGGGGGCAAAGGGTTTTGATTGTTGAGTTGGTTTAACGTCCAGCATCAGCACTACATATGCCATATTGTGGACGGGTCCAAATACTAACGTCTGACAATTTTATGTGCTGCCACACTCGAGACAGGGTGGGGAGCCATGACTCCTGTCTCAGCCGGTCACCTTATACTGACACCGACCCAACCAGTAGGGAGCGAAATCGCCAGGGTTCGAACCCGGTAGGGGTGAAGGGGAAGGGGCAGGGGATAACAAGCTCGATTCGTGAAAAAGAAGTCATCATAGTCAAACGAAAAGAATCGTGTATCAGCTCCACAACAGCTGCTGATGCTGATGCTACTTCTGTTTCTGCTATTGCCCTTGTGTGTTGTCGCCTTCCTATTAACCAGCCGTAACGAAGGAAGCTCAAACAACCAATCAGCGAGCAAATCACTATTTACTCCGGGCTTACCGGAACTGTGCTGCTAGCGCCGCTCGAGTCACGAGCTTTGCGCATGTCGGGGCGCATTGTCAACTCTTCTGAAGGCAATGGCGTGATTCTGCCCGAAATTCTAGAGTTTCTAGACTTTCTCATCAGACGAAAGGTTATCCGTCTAGAAGAACTGGGATGAGCACAAATAATGAAATTCGAACGCTGTGGTTGAAAGCTGAGCCCAATAAAGTTTGTTTGATGATGTCGGTGGGGGATCGGTATGGGTTGGAATAGGGATGGATATGGTGGCTAGTGCCATGTTTGGGAAGAAGAAGAAGAAGAAGAAGAAGAAGAAGAAGAAGAAGAAGAAGAAGAAGAAGAAGAAGAACAACAACAACAACAACAATAACAACAACATCAACAACAACAACAACAACAACAACAACAACAAATAGATGCACCATTATTGCCACTAACATCAACATTAGTTGCTCCAAGAACACACACAAAAAAACACATTTGTACCAATAACTACAATAACAACCCCCTCTTCGTCCGCCAGTTTGTTTGCCTGTCTCTGTCTCTGTCTCTGTCTCTGTCTGTCTCTCTCTCTCTCTCTCTCTCTCTCTCTCTGCCCCCCCCCCTTTCTCTCCCTCATTCTCTTACATCCCCAAATCTCAAATTCCTAACTAGACCTCTCTCCCCATATCCCTTCCCAAACATGGCACCAGCCACCATAGAGAGAGAGAGAGAGAGAGAGAGAGAGAGAGAGAGATATGGGTGGCAGACAGACAGACAAATATATAGATAGACTGACAGAGTGGGGGGCAGAAAGAGAGAAAGAGAGACAGACAGACAGAACGATAAAGAGGGGGGTTGTTATTGTGGCTACTGGTACAAATGTAGCTGTTGTTTGTTGTGGTTTTTTTGTGTTCTTGGAACAATGTTGGTGGCAGTAATATACTACTATTAAATTTGTAGTTGTTGTTGTTGTTGTTGTTGTTGTTGTTGTTGTTGTTGTTGTTGTTGATGATGATGGTAGTGTGGTGATGATATAGTGATGTATCTGCTGTTTTCTTATCCTTTACTTACTCTGGTTTTCATTACGCTTTGAGTTTTTTTCTTGTACTGCGAAAGTATGCTGCACGTGCTGTTAGGGATACATGCATTAGTAATTTAGTTATTCAGCTATTTATATTGCTTTTTCTATGGCAATTGATATTGTTGTTGTTGTTATTGTTGTTGTTGTTGTTGTTGTTGTTGTTGTTGTTGTTGTTGTATTTGTTGTATTTTGTATTTGTTCTTATTGCTGCTTTTGTTGATGTAGGATACTGGTATTTGTAGCTATTGGTTGCAACGTTTCCAATGCAGCGCTATATAAACATGTTTACAATTTTACCATCTCTGTTTATTGGTTCAACGTACCTATAATTACTATCGTTACAACTAGATCATCAAATGGGTATATATAATGTATATAGAAAGAGAAGAATTATTGCTCCACCTCTGTTTTAAGAATGCCTTTGTCAGTCTAACAGCAAATTTTGAGCTTTTAGAAAAGTGAAATAGAAACATTAAACGTCATGAGAAATCAAATGCATAAAAAAAAAAAAAAAGAAATTTATGAATATTCATGGAATGTCTATACAGTCATGTACGTTGTATGTAAAAAAATTCTCCATTGACCTATACACTTATGAGTGACTGATTCAATGCTCGTTGATCAATCAATAAGTCACTATAAAATCAATCGTACAACAATGGATCAGGCGCAGAACAAAGAGATTTAGGAATTGTGATCCCCCATCTTATAAAGGCATTTTTGACGTAAAAAATGATAGTATTACAAAGCTATACCCACTTAAATGATAGTTATATTACTGTAATTTCATAATGGAACGTCAATCTCATAGCGCACCGTTAAGAGGACTATTTCACCGGAACAATTTGAAGCTACAAAATTATTATTGCTGCGCGGACTACTGTCTTAACTGCTGTTATTTTTTATTTATCCAGTGCTCAAATGAGTTGAGTTGGTTTAACGTCCAACATCAGCACTGTATAGACTATATTGTGGACGGTCCCCAAGACTGACGTCTGACAACTTTATGTGCTGCTACACAAGAGACAAGGCGGGGATGCCATGACTCCTGTCTCAGCCGTCACATTAAACTGACACCGACTCAACCAGCAGGGAGCGCAATCGCCAGGGCTCGAACCTGAACCTTTTGCGTCGGAAGCCGACGTTCTACCCCAGTGCCACCATCCCCCCCACCCCACCCCTATCCAGCGCTCAAAGGAACTAACTTTCTTCTGGTATGGAGTATAGAGCGGTTTATTTGTTTGTTTGTTTCAAGTTTGCTTTCAAAGTCAGCACTATATAGGCTATATTTTGAACGGATCCCAAGACTAAATTCTGACGATTTTATGTTCTGCCACCAACGAGACAGTGCGGGGAGATCTAGCGTCCTGTCTCAGTCGGTCATAAGTTGGCTGGATTAAAACGGTAAGGGAAAGCTTTCGGAACTAGTTCAAGTGGTAGAGATTTGGTTTCCAAATCGGGAAGTCCGCGGTTTAAATCCTACGACCGGCCTATTAATTATGCACTTGTTCAACTTCGTACCCCGGATCTGGTTGGGTAGGTGTCAGTATAATATGATCGGCTGACAAGAGTCATAGTATCTCATCAATATCTCGCATTTGACAACAGACGTCATTCTTGGGACCCATTCACAATATAAGCTATACAGAGCTGAACTTGTCAATAGACAATAATCAGAACTTTTGACTTTTAAAGTCAAAAGGCAAATAACAATTTCTTCGTCCCACTCACTACACGTACTTCATCCGACTTCGCTACCCAATAATTACTACCCTTCCCTATTACCCCACCCAACGTCTCCAAGAGTAAATAATTGTTCCTCTTGTCTGTGGTATTTAGATTTTGAGAATTTCGATATAATTCCCTATCTCCTCAACCACTCACCCCGTTGTCCTGTCTAGACACTAGCCCAGCGTCAGATATCGTCATCGGACCCTCACGCAAATTTCCTTTGTTCGTGTATTAATTTTTCTGAAGAACGCTATGGGTGGACGAAATTGTCCACGCCGACAACAACAATAATTGTTGCCAGTTAAAGGCGCCGTACTTGCTCGAGAGCTTTAGAACGCGCGTCTTGTCTGGAAATTATATAAATGGCTATTCAAAGAGAGTAGGACTAGCCACTTATTGCTCGGCATCGCTGTATAGGATCCTTGAGTCTTTACAGGCTTTGCGAACACAGTAAGATAACGGATGACGTAATGATGCCCAGAACCATGGGGATTGAAGTGGGGGATTGGGGGTTTGATTGTTGATTGTCTCCGTAAGTTTAGTTTGCTCATTGTCTCCGAAAGTGTACGATAAAGCCATGATTTAACGCCGGTATAAATTCCCTTTACGTAATACCGTCTTCGTTTTACTACGTTCCCCCAATTTCGCAAAACCTCCTTAAAGTTTGTAAACGTTAAATAAAACGAGAACTTCTCTTTTTCCGACCGAAGATTTTAAGTTTTTTTCAATTGCTGGTCAAGACAAAAAGCGCTTGTCATTGACTTCGAGAACAACTACAGATTCTAATTTGTTTCGTTGTTTTCGAAACTGGTTCAAAATTGGTGTTTGATTTTTTGATGGAGAAATTGGTCCGACTTGGGATAATGGTACTAAGTACTCAGAACACACGGACTAAAGATTGTAAAAATTTCACCTGGTCCACTAGACGGCGACTACGCGATGCTGATTGCGCTGTAATTGTCATACTAAGGTGGTAAGTACAATGTATGGAACTTGCTTAAGTATGAGAATAAGAAGGCTTACGACTTGTCTTAAGTATGAGAATAAGAAGGATTACGACTTGTCTTAAGTATGAGAATAAGAAGGATTACGACTTGTCTTAAGGTATGAGAATAAGAAGACTTACGATTTGTCTTAAGGTATGAGAATAAGAAGGCTTACGACTTGTCTTAAGGTATGAGATTAAGAAGTTTTACGATTTGTCTTAATGTATGAGATTAAGAAGTTTTACGACTTGTCTTAAGTATGAGAATAAGAAGGCTTACGACGAGTTTTAAACTTCTCAGACGCTGTACAAAGTTAAACGACCCCTACTATCGAAATAGTTCAATTTTAGTTTAAGGATTAAGTGTTATTACTATTTTATCGCTTGATTGAAGGCTTACGACTTGTCTTAAGGTATGAGAATAAGAAGGCTTACGACTTGTCTTAAGTATGAGAATAAGAAGGCTTACGACGAGTTTTAAACTTCTCAGACGCTGTACAAAGTTAAACAACCCCTACTATCGAAATATTTCAATTTTAGTTTAAGGGTTATTACTATTTTCTCGCTTGATTGGATCGAGTTCGTTTATTGCTGTTGAATTATCTATTTAAAAAAGTGTCTGTTTTATAACAGATATTCCGAAGAAAGATAAATTCATATAATAAGGTGTTATCAATTCTTAAGAGTGATTCTCAGTCAAAGATTCAATTTTGCGATGGGTTAAATTTGTTAGTTCGAGTCACTGTTTGTAATTATGCGCTTAAAGCATTGAAGTTGCCAGTGCTTTTTAACAAAACTTTCATCGTTTTAAAGATAAAATTATGTTGTTGTTTTTTAAGCTACATGATAGCCATCTTAAATTAAAAATTCCAACTTAACTTTTTATTTGAAAGTTAAACATTCTTTACGCTGTTCTTCGAAGCGACGAAAAGATATCGAGAATTTAGAACGGTATTACATTTAACATTCATGCCCTTAAAATAATTATTATTGATAAGTTTTAACGCAAATTTACAGCAAACTGCTTTCCCGTCACTTGAAACTCCTTTCTATTTTTAATCGATCAAGCCAATTCTAGATGTAGCTCACTTTTCGTTGCCCACGAGAATATTGGGCTTGCGATATACAATAACGCAAATTTACAGCAAGCTGCTTTCCCGTCACTTGAAACTCCCTACTATTCCTCTAATTATTTTTTTTTTAATCGATCAAGCCAATTCTAGATGTAGCTCACTTTTCGTTGCCCACGAGAATACAGGGTTTGCGGTATACACAACAAAAAATGGATTACATAATCATGCCTCTGAAACATGGGCTTTTTTATATCGATGAGTGGATCAGTGAATCTAGGGTAGAGCTATCATTGGCAATTGGACGCCTTATTTGTCGTTCTTGTTTGTGCTTAGCCCCGTTATTCTAAGGCCTTTAATGCATTAACGATTTTTACAAGCTTTTTCTTGTCCTTTTTTAACATCGCAGGCTGAATTCCTTTGTTATTCATAATTACACTGTTGGAATTACATAGTGTGTATCATTCTTTCATATGCAAGCAATATCACAACAATCCAGTTTCCATCTCGCGAGGTAGAGCACTCAGCAACAAATTATATGGCCGGTTTATGATTTGAACCGTGATATGTCTTTTAAAGTGTTTGATAGACCCAGTCCCTGGTTTCATATAAATCGATAACGTGTAGAAAAAGCCAATCAAATCTTTGCGCTGTATGTGTATCGTTGTTAAGGAGAGTTAGACAAGAAGGTAATTCCCAAGTGGGAGGTAAATTTACTGCTACAGAGAATTTTCTGTTGTTGTTGTTTTTTGTTGTTGTTGCTGTTGTAGTAGTTTTTTTTTTATTAATGCAGGGTCAACAAAGTATTTGCTGTAACTTTGACGTAATGTTTTCCTAATGTCTTGAAGTCGTAGATGTAGTTCAGTTGGTTTAACTTCAAACATCAGCACTATACATGCTATATTGTGAACGGGCACCAAGACTGACGTCTGACAACTTTATTTGCTGCCACACACGAAAAATTGGGCGTGGATATTATGACTGCTGTCGGTCTGTCTGTCTGTCTCTCTTTTCTCTCTTTTTGTTCCTTTCTCTTTTTTTCTCCCTTTCTCGCTCTCCTCTCTCTATTCTCTCTATGCCTCTCTCTGTTACTCTTTATAACTTTTCTTTGCTTTGTCTGTATATCTGTCTGTCTGTCTGTCTGTCTGTCTGTCTGTCTGTCTGTCTGTCTGTCTGTCTGTCTGTCTGTCTGT
>RQTK01000645.1:181030-192231 GCA_003991915.1 Elysia chlorotica
CTATATCTCTCTCTCTCTCTCTCTCTCTCTCTCTCTCTCTCTCTCTCTCTCTCTCTCTCTCTCTTTCTCTCTCTCTCCTCTCTTTCTCTTCTTTATCTTTTTTTCTCTCGCTCTCTCTATATCTATCTCTCTTTCTCTAACTCTCTCTCTCCATTTCTCACTCTTTCCCCCCTCGCTCTCACTCACTCTCTCTTACTCTCTCTCCTCTCTCTTCCCATCTTTCTCTATCTTCTCCCTCCCTCCCCCTCTCTCTCTCCCTCCTTCTCTCTCTCTCTCTCTCTCTCTCTCTCTCGCTCTCTCACCCCCTCTCTCCCTCCATCTCTTCATATACTTGCGTTTCTTAATAACGAAGGCTAATATATTTGCTAGGCTGTTTGCCTTGCACTATACAATTCTATCGATCACTATAACAATATTATAATCAGTATCCCATAAAGTCTCTCTTTCCTCTCTGTACATGTATCTTTCTTTACCATCCTTTTTTTTCCTCCTGCAGTTATAATTATATGCTTTCCTGACCTCAACAACACCCCCCCCCCCCCTTTCCCTCTCCTCTCGCATAACTCTACCCCCCATCGATTTAACCCTCCTTAATCCTATCATATTATTTCGCTGTTAACTGCAGGGTAACTGTATAATATGATCCACTTTTCAGATTCTATAAAATCGAACATGAATTATTAATCCCCAACATCTAAAGATGTAGTTACATGTACGAACCCCTACAATCTTCACTACATGGCTATCACGTAAACGCTCGCTCTCTCTAGTCTCTCCCTCTCTCTCTTCATATCCCTCTTTCTCTTTTTATATATTTCTGAATCGCTCTCTCACTCTCTCTCTCGCTCCCACTCTCTCTTCATCTCTCTATCTTTCTTAACCACTCTCTCTCACTCTTTCTGTCTTTCTCTTTCCATCTCTCTCTCTCTCTCTCTCTCTCTCTCTCTCTCTCTCTCTCTCTCTAGCTTATTTCCCTCCCATACTCTCCATAGATTTTCCACCAAAACGAATAGGGCCTAGGCCTACTTCCCAAAAAACTGTGTGTCTGATAGGTCTCTTCAGCCGCCGAAGCCACGCCCACTTCTAGCGCCATTGGGCCGCAGGTGCCCGCCTCAGCCAATCAGAGGCAGGTTTAGATCTCACCGGGCGAGCTTCTTGCCACCCGCCCCCTTGCTTTCTCTCGCCAGACGTGACTGTGTGTCTGTGGCGCCGAAAAATAACATGGCGTCGACGTGTGTGTTTCCGTCCTCCCTCCCTCCCCGCCCCGCAAGAAACCAGTCCGTTTTTTAGCATGAAGGGAAAGTCTAGATCTAGAATCTAGCACTAGACTCAAGTTTAGCTAGCTGGTGGGCCTGTCATCTTCTCTTTGACGCAGAAATAATGACAACTGACATAGATTAAAACTAACATACACACAAATGACGACAACTGTTACAATAGTGGGTAATTTTAGTAATAGAAATTATACGGAAAACGAAACAAAACACAACAAAAACTCCTGTAGATCTAGATTTCTATAACCACAAAGAAATAAGTAATTCAGATCTAGATTTTAGAGTAAGTTGTAGAACTAGAATCTAGATAAATTAAATGTTGATATGTGAAGGCAAGAAATAACAAATAAAAACCAAAGGCTTTTAGGAAAGAAGGAAGAAAAGACAATTTTCCACGATAGATTTGACGAATACAATGGATATTTCTTGGATGGATTTTAGCTACAGCAGATCGCGGTGATTGGTTTTAGTTTGACTCTGTGTGGGAAATGAATGGACCTAGCATAACCTGTAAGTATTTTAATTAGGCATTGTTGTTCTTAAACAAAATAAAATAAAATCTAACAATGCATGTATTGGTACGCCGAGATTTAAATAAGATCATTTATAACTAAAAATAGTTATTGATCACTTCTAACTCAGATAGTTTAGAAAAACGCAAGTGTAGATTTCAGGAAAAAAACACAGGGAAAGTAAACAAAATAATAATGGCAAAAAACACTGTTTATTATTATTTTTTTTTGTTGTTTTGTTTTCTAAAGAATAAAAACAATAGAAAATATGATTTTGTCTATAAACACTTTTTATTATTCAAAGGGAATTTTAGACAGTTTGAGCCGTATAATAATTCCATTTTGAAAAATCATTACAATTTTACAAAGATAACAATAACAACAATAATAATAATAATAATAATAATAATAATAATAATAATACAACAAAATAAAACAGAAAGTTGGTTACACACACAGGCAACAACAACAAAAAAGAATTAGGCCTTATGAATAGCCAGGTAGCAAAATTAGTGCGATGGAACATTCATTTTCTAACAGACTGAAATGAATAATTCATTTACTAGAGACTAAGTAGACCCATAGATTTTACACGCCTAGTACGTTGTACCTTCTGCCATTTCCAGAGCAGCTACTGCTATGTGTTCCACAGTCATGTGTTTTACTGCACCATAATTTTGCAACAGACTTATAATTATTGTGATGTACTCATAATTTTTTTTTTTTTTAAATGCTGGCCCTGTATTGCAAGGAATAATAATATTGTTGGCGGAGAAGCTACCAGTTTCGGCATCTTGATGTTTTTGTTTCGTTTTGTTTTCATTTGTTTTGTCTTTTTGTTTGTTTATTTTTGTATTACAATTATTTAATTTTTTTAGATAATGACGTCGAATGCTTTCTTTTCATACTATCGTTCATTTTCTTTCTTTATTTCCCTTAACTAAATCATGCTTTTGCTTTAAGTGTTCTGCAAAGAATTGCAACGAAGAAGTTTCAAGTATTTACTTTTTCATAAAAGACTAGTATTTCCAAAATGATGACTTAAAAGATAAATGTGTGTATAGATCTATTATGTTGCTTTCTGTTTTTCAGTCCATTAGGCAGACCATCACAATGTAGTACAATGTACACTCATAAAGTTACTTTAAAAACCATGAATTTATCCCTTTTATTTATTGCACCCGTGTATACCGTGGATTAATTTTTTTTTTATTGCAAACGAATTTATTTTTTTTATTCCAACGCAAAAAAAAGAAAGAAAAAAAAAAACACTCTAGGATCACGTGACATTGCCTCAGTCATATGTGAATACAAAAAAGTCGTGTCAATAATAATAACAATGCCCGTTCCAAATATAGAGCAGCAAAACTATTCATCATAATCATAACTGGCTTGTTTATCCTCTCTCTCTCTGTGTCCCTCTCTCTCTCTCTCTCTCTCTCTCTGTCCCTCGCTCTCTCTTTGTTGCTGATGATGTTAGTTAGTTTTGTTGTTCTTTATTTATTTTTTTTTCGGAGATATTACCATTAGCAGAACCAAAAGTCATTTCATGTAATCGAACCCCAGAATTCCAGTTACAATTCCAAATCACAACTAACTGAGCTTCTCGGTTATAATATAATTATTGTAGGTTAAGCTCTTTCCCGCTAATGTTCAAGTGGGTGATTTCTTTATTAGATAATAAGTAGTGACCTTTTCGTCTTAATATTACTAACTTATCCTTAGACCTCGAATGTCTGTGGTGAATTGAGTTGTTATTTAGTCATTTTATAGGGTATACATATTGTTTTTTGTACACATTCTGGTACTTTAGGACTAAAACTGTCGATTATAGAGCATCATTCAATTAATTAAATATACTACAATTCGCGTCCATTTTTTTAATTGGAACTCAGTCTGTATGTTAAAAAGTTAATGGAAGTAAAACATTGTTTTAAAAATATTTCAAAAGCCTTCACCTCAGTAATGTTTAAGTCATAACAATTTTCTCTTTGAAATCAACACAGTTTTGCTGTATTCTGTATTCTGTATTTCTAAAATACTAAAAATATTTATTTTTTTGAATTAGACATAGTTCTGTATTACGGAGGTTATGATTGCCTGTCATGTTAAAAATGTTTGGACTGTGTGGTAAAGTTTTGTCTATATTTGACCCGCAAGATAGCATAGCAGCCCTATAGTTAAAGCGGCGGTTTTCTAAACAGAAGGTCGGTGGTTCGAGCCCCAGTGAGTCTAGTCTTTAGGTTCTTGTGTTCTTTTCTCCCCTGGTTGGGTTGGTGTGAGTGTATGCCTGACCGATTAGGTGCTCAGGTATCCTTCTATGGACTCTATTGTCGTATTGAAATTTAAAGACTTTGCGATTCAAACTATGTTTTTAACTAAGTTACTGATGACATAATCGTAACCTAACTCATCGGATTTTTTAATCCCTCATTTTTTTGGCTCCGTAAGTTTAGGATTAAGCTATAATTGGTTTCCGAATTAGATTCTCCCTCATCTATCGTCACCGTTTTCGCTGCGAGCACCGCTATCGCAAAACCTCTGTTGAGAATTAAGACACATTAAACTCCAACCAAAGACCCAAAAGGCAGCCATTCAACATTTCACGCTTCACGCTTCACTGATCGTCACTTGTCACTTCTGTTGATTGTCAGCACAAAGTAAACATAACTTTTGTTATAGGCGTAGATCTACACTAATCTATCCCATAAACTGTACGACTAAGTAGTCTATTACATGACTGTATGGTGTTTAGTATTTTCGACTGACTATTTCTATATATAAATAGAATTATAGAAGTCTATATAATGTATGAGGACGAGGTGGTCCAGGGATAAAAGGGTTAATATGGTTTGATACTATAATTCATATTGCATTTTTTTTGTTGTTTACTTCGCTGTTGATTAACTTTCCAGCATGCTTTGTATTTTTCAATATATCTTTAGACACTTTTAGGATCGTAATTTTCGTATTCTCTTTCTCTCTCTCTCTCTCTCTCTCTCTCTCTCTCTCTCTTTTCTTTATCTGTCTCTCTTTCTCTCTCTCTATCTCCATCTCCTCATTTCTCTGTATCTCTTTCTCTCTTTCTCTCTAACTCTCTCTTTCCCCTTCTCTCTCTTTTACTTCTCTTTATCTCCCTCTCTCTCTATCTCTCTATCTTTCTCTCTCACTATCTCCATCTCCTCATTTCTCTGTCTCTCTTTCTCTCTCTCTCACTCCCCTCTCTCTCTCCCCCCTCTCTCTCTCTCCCTCTCTCTCTGAATCTCTCTTTCTCTCATATAGTTCGCCGACTGCGAGGGATATTACAATGTATTGATTTTTTCGCACATGCTATTAGTCCTTACCTGATTGCCTGTTTCAAGGACTTCTTTTGATTTTATTTCTGTTTACATTTACATTTTTTTTTTTACATTATGAACACAAACACAAACTACATGTATTGCCGAGGTCAATAAAAAGTAAACTAATTAAAGTTTGTCCGCTTGTAGTACACACAATTGTAATATATGTATTTCACTTCTCTCTCTCTCTTTCTCTTTCTCTCTCTAACTTTCTTTCTCTCTTTTTCTTTCTCACTTGCTCTCTCTCTCTCTCTCTCTCTCTCTCTCTCTCTCTCTCGCTCTATCTTTCCATTCCTTTATTTTTTTTTCCTCTCTATTTCAGCTTTTCGTAGGTCTCCATCAAAATTGACGTACATGTAGATGATCTAACAAACACACAAAAATAATAATTTAAAAAAAAATGACGTTGATGGACTGAACAAAATCAACCAAAAAATTTTTTTTTCGACGCAAATGGTAAATAATTTTAGACACGACTATCATACTATGCTCTCAATATTCGTGGTAAAATCAGTTTTAGAAAAAAATAGCTAAAAGTGTTGAAAATAAGCTAAGCAGACCATTTCCACATTCATGAAAAAAATAATTAATGTAATAAGATTCGTTACCAGTCACAACCAATTATCAATAATGATAGTTTTTTTTTTTTAAATAAATTCATGATCTAGTTTGTGTCTTAGCCTTCACCTTTAAGCATAAAAAATAAAATAATAAAAAAAAAAAACGAAAAGCAAACAATTGTTGAAGTCTCTTTATGAGCTAGCTGCTCTACAAGTAACGTACGTACGTATACAATGAAAATCCCTTCATTGTAACCTGAACCAAAGTCGCTACAGTTAACACTATTATCATTACCATTATGATCTTTGGCTTAAAAGATTTATGCGAATGAGAATGGGGTTCTTTAGCGCTGGGATATCAATATACTGAGAGTGGATATTCCCGTTGGCATTATTTATAGAAGTACAGTGACAAAAACAAAAGGAAGAAACACAAAAGAAAAAACAACATTACTTTAATTGTATCTAAATGTGTAGACATAGAAGGCTAAATACTGTTCGAGGAAATCAGGTGTGAGCGGATTAATCTATCTATCTATCTAATAATAATAATTATAATAATAATAATAATAATAATAATAATAATAATAATAATAATAGCAATAACAACAACAGCAGCAATAACAATGATAAAACAAGGAAAGAGAGAAAGAAAAGATGAAAAACAAACGCCAACAGCTATCCGTAAACGTTGTGTATATTGCAAAGTCTGTGCTAGGAACTCTCGACCTTGGATCGACAACTTAGCATTTACATTACATGTGTTATAATTGTAATAATTATAGTAGGCAGTTCACACAGACTGTCGCGCATATTAAAAAAAAAAATTATATTTCCACGTTAAAATGATAATATCAGCTGGGCTGGCAACGAAAACAAAATGCAATGTTTGGTTAGGCTTGGTTAGACCATTGCGATTTTTGTTTCTTAGTTTTGTTGCTGATGATGTTGTTAGTTTTGTTGTTCTTTATTTATTTTTTTTTCGGAGATATTACCATTAGCATAACCAAAAGTCATTTCATGTAATCGAACCCCAGAATTCCAGTTACAATTCCAAATCACAACTAACTGAGCTTCTCGGTTATAATATAATTATTGTAGGTTAAGCTCTTTCCCGCTAATGTTCAAGTGGGTGATTTCTTTATTAGATAATAAGTAGTGACCTTTTCGTCTTAATATTACTAACTTATCCTTAGACCTCGAATGTCTGTGGTGAATTGTGTTATTTAGTCATTTTATAGGGTATACATATTGTTTTTTGTACACATTCTGGTACTTTAGGACTAAAACTGTCGATTATAGAGCATCATTCAATTAATTAAATATACTACAATTCGCGTCCATTTTTTTAATTGGAACTCAGTCTGTATGTTAAAAAGTTAATGGAAGTAAAACATTGTTTTAAAAATATTTCAAAAGCCTTCACCTCAGTAATGTTTAAGTCATAACAATTTTCTCTTTGAAATCAACACAGTTTTGCTGTATTCTGTATTCTGTATTTCTAAAATACTAAAAATATTTATTTTTTTGAATTAGACATAGTTCTGTATTACGGAGGTTATGATTGCCTGTCATGTTAAAAATGTTTGGACTGTGTGGTAAAGTTTTGTCTATATTTGACCCGCAAGATAGCATAGCAGCCCTATAGTTAAAGCGGCGGTTTTCTAAACAGAAGGTCGGTGGTTCGAGCCCCAGTGAGTCTAGTCTTTAGGTTCTTGTGTTCTTTTCTCCCCTGGTTGGGTTGGTGTGAGTGTATGCCTGACCGATTAGGTGCTCAGGTATCCTTCTATGGACTCTATTGTCGTATTGAAATTTAAAGACTTTGCGATTCAAACTATGTTTTTAACTAAGTTACTGATGACATAATCGTAACCTAACTCATCGGATTTTTTAATCCCTCATTTTTTTGGCTCCGTAAGTTTAGGATTAAGCTATAATTGGTTTCCGAATTAGATTCTCCCTCATCTATCGTCACCGTTTTCGCTGCGAGCACCGCTATCGCAAAACCTCTGTTGAGAATTAAGACACATTAAACTCCAACCAAAGACCCAAAAGGCAGCCATTCAACATTTCACGCTTCACGCTTCACTGATCGTCACTTGTCACTTCTGTTGATTGTCAGCACAAAGTAAACATAACTTTTGTTATAGGCGTAGATCTACACTAATCTATCCCATAAACTGTACGACTAAGTAGTCTATTACATGACTGTATGGTGTTTAGTATTTTCGACTGACTATTTCTATATATAAATAGAATTATAGAAGTCTATATAATGTATGAGGACGAGGTGGTCCAGGGATAAAAAGGGTTAATATGGTTTGATACTATAATTCATATTGCATTTTTTTTGTTGTTTACTTCGCTGTTGATTAACTTTCCAGCATGCTTTGTATTTTTCAATATATCTTTAGACACTTTTAGGATCGTAATTTTCGTATTCTCTTTCTCTCTCTCTCTCTCTCTCTTTATCTATCTATCTATCTATCTATCTATCTATCTATCTATCTATCTATCTATCTATCTATCTATCTATCTATCTATCTATCTCTCTCTCTCACTCTCACTCCAATTCTGCCCCCCTATTGGCTACGTGGGATGTCATTATAAATCATATTTGTGTGTCCGACTGAGACAAGACAGGAGTCATGGTATCCCCGCACTGCCCATTTATGGCAACTCGTAAAATTATCAGATGTTCGTCTTGGAACCAGTCCACAATGAAGCTTATGATGTTGACTTTGGATACACACACACACAAATCCAATTTAAATTCAAACGCAAGCACGCACTGTGTGTTAGTTAAGTTAGTTTGTGAAGCTGTTTCTCTCTCTCTCTCTCTCTCTCTTTTCTTTATCTGTCTCTCTTTCTCTCTCTCTATCTCCATCTCCTCATTTCTCTGTATCTCTTTCTCTCTTTCTCTCTAACTCTCTCTTTCCCCTTCTCTCTCTTTTACTTCTCTTTATCTCCCTCTCTCTCTATCTCTCTATCTTTCTCTCTCACTATCTCCATCTCCTCATTTCTCTGTCTCTCTTTCTCTCTCTCTCACTCCCCTCTCTCTCTCCCCCCTCTCTCTCTCTCCCTCTCTCTCTGAATCTCTCTTTCTCTCATATAGTTCGCCGACTGCGAGGGATATTACAATGTATTGATTTTTTCGCACATGCTATTAGTCCTTACCTGATTGCCTGTTTCAAGGACTTCTTTTGATTTTATTTCTGTTTACATTTACATTTTTTTTTTTACATTATGAACACAAACACAAACTACATGTATTGCCGAGGTCAATAAAAAGTAAACTAATTAAAGTTTGTCCGCTTGTAGTACACACAATTGTAATATATGTATTTCACTTCTCTCTCTCTCTTTCTCTTTCTCTCTCTAACTTTCTTTCTCTCTTTTTCTTTCTCACTTGCTCTCTCTCTCTCTCTCTCTCTCTCTCTCTCTCTCTCTCGCTCTATCTTTCCATTCCTTTATTTTTTTTTCCTCTCTATTTCAGCTTTTCGTAGGTCTCCATCAAAATTGACGTACATGTAGATGATCTAACAAACACACAAAAATAATAATTTAAAAAAAAATGACGTTGATGGACTGAACAAAATCAACCAAAAAATTTTTTTTTCGACGCAAATGGTAAATAATTTTAGACACGACTATCATACTATGCTCTCAATATTCGTGGTAAAATCAGTTTTAGAAAAAAATAGCTAAAAGTGTTGAAAATAAGCTAAGCAGACCATTTCCACATTCATGAAAAAAATAATTAATGTAATAAGATTCGTTACCAGTCACAACCAATTATCAATAATGATAGTTTTTTTTTTTTAAATAAATTCATGATCTAGTTTGTGTCTTAGCCTTCACCTTTAAGCATAAAAAATAAAATAATAAAAAAAAAAAACGAAAAGCAAACAATTGTTGAAGTCTCTTTATGAGCTAGCTGCTCTACAAGTAACGTACGTACGTATACAATGAAAATCCCTTCATTGTAACCTGAACCAAAGTCGCTACAGTTAACACTATTATCATTACCATTATGATCTTTGGCTTAAAAGATTTATGCGAATGAGAATGGGGTTCTTTAGCGCTTGGGATATCAATATACTGAGAGTGAGTTAAGTTAGTTTGTGAAGCTGTTGGAGATGGAGAATCATTGTGGCGAGCCGTTCTGCCTTCGGTCACTCCAATAGTTATGTAGGCCTACAGCTCTAAAAGTGGACATAGAGAAGATTCTACAGTCGATGTTTCAGAGTGACCATTCCAGCCCTTGGTCACTCCAATACAACTCTAGACCGGACATAGAGAGATGCTACAGTGGATATGTCAGAGTGATCATTCCATCCCTTGGTCACTCCAATGCAACTCTAGACCGGACATAGATAGAAAAATACTACAGTAGATGTGTCAATGTGACCATTCCAGCCCTTGGTCACTCCAATACAACTCTAGACTGGACATAGAGAAAATACTACAGTGGATATGTCAGAGTGACTATTCCAGCCCTTGGTCACTCAAATACAACTCTAGACTGGACATAGAGAAAAATACTACAGTGGATGTGTCAGAGTGACCAGTCCAGCCCTTGGTCACTCCAATACAACTCTAGACTGGACATAGAGAAAAATACTACAGTGGATGTGTCAAAGTGACCATTCCAGCTCTTGGTCACTCCAATACAACTCTAGACTGGACATAGAGAAAATACTACAGTGGATTGTATTGGAGTGACCAAGGGCTGGAATGGTCACTTTGACACATCCACTAGTATTTTTCTCTATGTCCAGTCTAGAGTTGTATTGGAGTGACCAAGGGCTGGAATGATCACTGTATTATTTTTCTCTATGTCAACTTTAGAGTTGCATTGGAGTGACCAGGGGCTGGAATGGTCACTTTGACACATCGACTGTACTATTTTTCTCTATGCCAACTTTAGAGTTGTATTGGAGTGACCAAGGGATGGAATGATCACTGTATTATTTTTCTCTATGTCAACTTTTAGAGCTGTAGGCCTACATAACTATTGGAGTGACCAAAGGCTGGACTGATATCTCTGACACATTCACTGTTGTATTTTCTCTATGTCCACTTTAAAGCCTTACATAACTATTGGAGTGATCAAGGGCTTAGCGACTTGCCATAATATTCTCCATCCCCAACAGCTTCACAAACTAACTTAACTAACACACAGTGCGTGCTTGCGTTTGAATTTAAATTGGATTTGTGTGTGTGTGTATCCAAAGTCAACATCATAAGCTTCATTGTGGACTGGTTCCAAGACGAACATCTGATAATTTTACGAGTTGCCATAAATGGGCAGTGCGGGGATACCATGACTCCTGTCTTGTCTCAGTCGGACACACAAATATGATTTATAATGACATCCCACGTAGCCAATAGGGGGGCAGAATTGGAGTGAGAGTGAGAGAGAGAGATAGATAGATAGATAGATAGATAGATAGATAGATAGATAGATAGATAGATAGATAGATAGATAGATAGATAGATAGATAGATAGAT
>RQTK01000645.1:192263-203050 GCA_003991915.1 Elysia chlorotica
AGAGAGAGAGAGAGAGAGAGAGAGGGAGAGAGAGAGACAGAGAGACAGAGACAGAGACAGAGACAGATAGACAAAGAGAGAGACAGGAGACAGAGAGAAAAGGACAGACAGAGAGAGAGAAAGAAAGACAGACCGAGAGAGAAGGGTGGGGTGTACAAAGACAGTGCATTGAAACTACTGGAGTTAGTAAAGAAGCTGATGGGGGAAGTGATGCGATGCCAGTCATGAGCAGCAGTGTCACTTGGCAGCCGAAGCCGCATACATCAGCGCCTGGACAGTCACAGAGAGTGGTGGTTGTTGTAGATGTGGTGCTGTTGGTGTTGTTGGCAGTCAGAGAGAGAGAGAAAGAGAGAGAGAGAGAGAAAGAGAGAGAGAGAGAGAGAGAGACAGACAGACAGACAGACAGAGAGAGAGAGAGACAGACAGACAGAGAGAGAGAGAGACAGACAGACAGAGAGAGAGAAAGTGGTGGTTGTTGTTGTGTTGCTGTTGTTGTTGTTGGAGAAAGAGTGGTGGTTGTGGTTGTACTAATGTTGAAGCAGCTGCGAGTCACAGAGGATGATGGTGCTGTTTTTGTTGTTGTCGTTTACAGTCACAGAGAGTGGTGGTCGCGGATTTGATGCTGTTGATGTTATTTTTTACAGTCACAGAGAATGGTGATTTTGCTTGTGGTGCTGTTGATGTTGTTGACGGTAACAGAGTATGGTGGTGGTGCTGTTAATGTTGTTGTCATTCTTTTGGCTGTAGATCTATTACACACTTACTCTGAATCTGTTACTGTTGTTATTGAGCAGAGGTCCACCCTGGTTTTAGTGTTAAGGGAAGAAAACAAACGAAAAACATGGGTTAAAAAACAATACTCCCTCAATTATTGTAATCATGGGAAGAAAATATAACACTTTATAATGATATTCATTGAGAAATCTTGTCGTTACACGTGCAATATATTGACTCACGGTTTTAATTAAATTACATGTATTGTGATTTTTAATTTTTAAGATTCACGGTTCTTTTTGTTTTTTTGTAATGAGATAAAAGTAACTGGGGGCTTTTTTGTGTCATTTTTGTTTGTTTTTTGCTGGGGTTTTTTTGGTACAGAGATTTGTTCAGGCATAGGCGTCTTTGCATTGATAGGTCATCTATGAAGCTTCTTGTGATAACTGATCTGTTTATTTTAAAAGTATTTTATCGACAGTAATCGGGATTACCGCGTGCATTATAATATTATACATGCATTCAAATTTGTAAAATATACCGTCAATTAAAATTTTTTTTATGGAGGATGCTGTCCGGATAATTAAAAACAAGTTTTATATATTAAAGAGAAAAGACCGATAAGCCATTTTAAGATTTTCTTTTTCATGTATTTCTATGTTAATGCATGTCTTCTTTAAAAGAGTACAAAACGTGAGAACAATAAAATCAGTTATAATATAATTATACAGTAATAATAATGATAATCGATTTAGTAATGGCAAGAAAATCCAAAACAATAGCACCAACAATAATGATAACCACAACAAAACAACAACACAATAATTATTGTTATAATAATAAGTGATAATGATAATCATAGTAATAATAAAAAAGAACAGCCATTGCAATACAGTTAAAAAAATGGAACGAAGAAGACTCACCAACACTATGATATTCTTATATTTGCGTTAGCAATAAACAGAAAACTTACTTTTTGGTAAACGATTATAATTTTATTTGCTGATGACCACATTTACAAATTCAATATACAATGTACTAACGACCACATATCATCATAATATCAATAATCATTTTTTTTCTCCATCTCCACCCCAGGGCAGAATGTCGTACCACCCGTACCTCTACCAGAGACCCTCAGACTTCCACCACCACCACAGCACCAGCCAGCCCACCCTGGCGTCTCCCTTCCTCTCCCAGCCACACAGGCCACAGTTCTCCCTCCCCATGGGCGGCCCTTTTTCCTTGGCGGGAGGGCCCACAGGCCCACCTTCTGGGTTCCCCTATTGCGGCAGCGCCCCTGGAATGCAAGGTTTCCCCGGAATTGGGGCTGGAGGTCCGGCTGTCATGGGCATGGGACAGAACTTGCTGCTAGCAGAGTACCTTGCACATCCGGACTACTACAGGCAGTTGAGGTGAGACAACAGATTAGGTATCAATACGTTGTTCAGTTGAGTTGTAGTTGAGTTGGGTTAACGTCCAACATCAGAAATATGTAGGCTATATTGTGGACGGGACTCAAGACTGGCGTCTGACAGTTTTATGTGCTGCCACACACGAGACAGGGCGGGGATACCATGACTCCTGTCTCAGCCGGTCATATTATACTACCACCGAGTAGGGAGCGCAATCGCCAGGGCTCTAATCAAGTTCTTTAGCGTCGGAAGCCGATGTTCTACCCCAGGGCCACCGTGTCCCCCAATATCAATACAGAATCACGAAAGTTGATACAGTGTATTTACATGGCTGTGGCTAGAAGAACTTATATTTTTTTTTAGTCCTTGGTTGGTTAATTAAGTAGAATTATAGATGTAAATTTATACGTTGTGCAAGTGAGATTTTGAAAATAGAAAGCAGAATTATGAAAATGCTATTAAAATGATAATGACATGTAACTTAAAAAGTGGTTGATCGAATTATGTTGCAATAAAATAATAATTTGTTATATTTAACCTTTTAAATATTGTTCTGAGTAAAATAAAGAAAAAAAAAGAGAAATTTGTTACACACTAATTATATGGTTATAAATACACAACGCATGTTTAAAATGACATGAAAGACTTTTGTTATATGGCTAAATTATAATAATCATTTCATGTGTTTTTCAGGGCTGCCGCGGGATTCGAACCCAAAGACGATGGGGTGAAAGATAACCCTAAGGCGACGCTCGACGGCAAGAAGTTGTGGGACATTTTCTTTGAGCACGGCACCGAGATGGTCATCACAAAGTCTGGGCGGTAAGTTTGTTTGTTTGTTGTTTAGCTTTCAGGTCCGTGGTTCGAATCAAAAATTATTTGTTTGACCAATTTCGTCCCCTACTGATTCGGTCGGTGTCAGTCTAATGTGATCGCCTGAGACAGGAGTCCCAACGAGGTCTCGTGTGTGGCAGTACATAAAATTGCCAGATATCAGTCTTGGGAGCCCATCCACAATACAGCTTTTATAGTACTGACCTTGGACTTAAAAAAATACCACCCAAACCAAACCAACCTAGTTAGAAAGATTTGTGATGACGCACTAATCTCCGCCTGTTTCTTGTGTGGCAGCATATAAAATTGTCAGACGCTTGTCTTGGAGCCCGCCCACAATATAGCCTGTAAAGTGCTAACGTTTGACGTTAGCCAATAAACAAACAAACAAAAGCGACGCCATACTGACTCCCCGAAGGAATTTACCCTCCATGCCAAGGAGCCTAATAAAACCTAGAATGGATCAATCTCTAACCGGAAGTTTTATTCATTCAATCTAGGTCTACCCGCCCGGTCTCGTGTGTGGCAACACACAAAATTGTCAGACGTCAATCTTAAGCGCAGTCCACAATATAGCCTGCATAGTGCTAGTGTTGGACGTTAAAAACAACCACTGAAATAAAACCAACCTAGTTAGAATCACGAGTGACGTCGCATTGACGCCCTGAATGCATTTTGCCCTTCATGCCACGGAGCTCAATAAAAACCTAGACTCGTCAATTCCTAGCCGGTGGGTTTACACACCCATATCTCTCAGTTCACAGCAGTCACCTAACACCTTCTCGCATGGCGAGATCTTCGCACGTTAAACAACCAGGGAAACACAACTCGACAGTTACAGTAACGATCTTCCATCTCAACGAAAAACCGACAAGTTTGTGTCTTAATTCATAGCATAAAGCAGACAGCTAAAATACCGATCAACAATGAAGTTGTAGCGACGAAACAGACAATTTGCTCAAATAGTTACACTTCAGCCTTGCGTTCGACCTTGGGGCTTTATCGCACGGCACGTTTCTCAGAAAAAAAACACTTGCCATTTCTACAGCTCGCCTCCAGATTTCTGACGTGAGGGATCTCATAAAACGTCAATCAAGGAGAAACGTCGCTGTCAAAAGCTTCGAAGATGGTTTAGGTCACACCTACTAGATTTTTATATTGTAGGTTTAGGCACCTCTCTTCCCCCAGGCCCAATAATGTGAATTTACAACCTTTCGATTAGTTGAAGTTGATCTGTAAGAAAGATTTGCGATAAAATTAAAGAATAAAAGACACTTGCCAAGATGGTATTGTCTCGAAGCTACAATAAAAAAAAAAATTAAAGAAAAAAAAAAATACAACAAAATAACAAAGTCACCGAATTACTGAAACGGACCCATAACAAGGGTAATAGTTATTTATTAATTTTCGTTTTAGATTAATATCTTAGTTTTGACAGAGTGATATTTCCGTGAGTATTTTTTGTTCAGCCTGCAAGCCTACTAAGCTAAAAAATAATGTACACTGTCCTAATAATGCCTTATACAGATACAGAATACAGAAAACTCTCTCCATACAACAATACGAAATTATAAAGTTTACAACGATATGAAAAAAAGAAAGGTAGAATTTCGACATAGAGATCAATAATATTATACATACCATAATTTTTATAAATCATAATACATGTATCACAATATCATAGCTGGAGTTATTGAATGTATGTATTATATTTTAATAATGTAGCTTATTTTGATTCTAAATGCACATTTTTGTTTATCTCCTTGACCCATTCCTTTTTTAAAGCTTGCTACTGTCTCCAATCTTTAATGAAGAAATCTTACTATAATAGTTCGAAGACAGCCCATACAAAGAGGCTTCTGGTAGGGTTGAAGGCTAGATGAAAAATACTCAATGCGTTTTATACTGTCCTAACTATAACACAAATCCAAATTAAATAGATCGCATTTACTTTTTTTCTGCAATATTGTATTCGCTTCAGTCATTTCGGTCTCGTGTGTGGCAGCACATAAAATTGTCAAACGTCAGTCTTGGGGTCTGTCCACAAAAATAGTTATATAGTGCTGATGTTGGACGTTAAACCAACTCAACAACAACAGTCAGTTTGACCATCTGTAAACACCACTCTTATATCTATCGCTCTAAAGAATTGAAGGTTCCAGATTTAAACCCCTCCTCCCCAAGTTCGATATTACCTCAATGAGGCGAAGAAAAAGCTTGAAATAACATCACAGGTTTTTAATTAAACCAAGAGGTGTTGCTCATTAAATTTTGATTTGTGGTTTCTCGCACCTCTATCTTAGAATAAGCGTTTCTTTATTGCTCTATCCATTCTTCCCCCTCTTTCTTTCTCCGTTACTTTGCTGAAGTGCCGTGAATATCTTCTCTCCTCTCTCTTCTTCTTCTCTCTCTCTCTCTCTCTCTCTCTCTCTCTCTCTCTCCCTCTCTCCACCACCCACACTCACCCCCAGAAATGAATGTTCTCTCTCTCTCTCTCTCTCTCTCTCTCTCCCTCTCTCCACCACCCACACTCACCCCCAGAAATGAATGTTTAAGTGACATGAATTACCTACAACAATTCGAGCGATATCCCACGATGAGGTTACCAATCAGGTTACCAATCAAGTTACCAACCAGCCCAGCCCAGCTTTAATTAGCTTGATTACCGCTCAACGATTCACTTCGTTATCTTATGATCAGCCTCAGGCAGTCGCGGTCATTTTACGGAAATTTCCGCTCCGAGTCCAAAATGACGCAAGGTTGATAATACTGTATACTCAAGCCGGCTGATCGGGAAAACATTGACAGAGACAGAACAAGATAGTAGAACAGGGGGGATCGCATAGTAGTTATATGGCCGGGGGGAGGGGGGGAGGTTTATCAGGATATATACCTGCAGATGAGGATCAGTATATCAGTATATGAGTGTAGTGTACATGTATCAAGCTATCATCTGCTACAGTAGCTCCCATGCTACACTGGTCAGGGTTTTCCCTGAAGCGCTGCTGCTGATGCCAGACAACCAACATCCATTAGAGACCTTACGAAAACGGCCCCCATAGTGAAAACCAAGACGATAAGTAAGGAAATCTGCACTCGGGGTCCAATCATAGCTCTATCCTAAACTTACGGAGCCAATGAGCGTTCAGACAACCCGATGCCTGTTGGGCGTAATTATGTTATTCGTTAACGATAGGCCCATCGCAAGGCATATACATGTACACTGTATCAGACCGTATAATGCGAGATGATAAGCTCCAAACCTCGCCGGAGATAAAGTCTTTACGCTTACTTGGTTAGCCCTGGAGTCCCCACGAACGTGTCTGTTTCTAAAGACTTTCCGATCCACAAAACGAAACTCAATGACTTAATCACGCCCTTAAAGCATAGGATACCATGACCCTTCATTACCTCTGCAAGTCTAGGATATAGCAATGATTTGACGCCGGTGCAGATTTCTTAAGACTTATTACCACCGTCTTCATCTTCCGCTAAGTACCCCGCCATCGCAATGCATTTGTTATTATTACGTACCCACGGCACCGATGAACACGAAGTGCATAATCTAGTGTAACATCATCACTACTCGGAGAACTTAATGCATTAGACAGTGTGGCATACCGGGCGATACGGTTCAGTTTTCTCAGGGAAAGAGACTAAGTCTTAGTGGCCAGGATAACATCTGATTACACTAAATAAGTAAACGAATAAATGAGAAAACGAGCTTTTCCACTACCTGTCACAAGCAAGTAAGATGGTAGACGACAGACAAGAACCCCTTTCCAACGCCCTCTCTCTCTTTCTCTCTCTCTCTCTCTCTCTCTCTCTCTCTCTCTCTCTCTTTCTGTCTCTGTCTCTCTGTCTCTCTATCTCTCTCTTTCTCTCTCTCTCTCTTTCTCTCTCTCACTTTCTCTCTCTTTCTCTCTTTCTTTTTCTCTCTCTTTTTCTCTCTCTCTATCTCTCTCTGTCTCTCTCTTTCTTTCTCTCTCTCTCCCTCTTTCTCTCTCTCTCGCTCCCCCCTCTCTCTCTCCATTCCACAGAAAAGTTTGGTACAGAAGAGCCAAGGGCCCGGTGATGAAATGTCCTCTAACACTCTCAAATAAGACTTATCTAGAACGGCACAGTAGCGCAGACTGATGTAGTTCTAGATCTAGTAGGAGAGGATACAGCCATACAGGACAATTTATAGAGTTAGGAGTCTTTACTCTTTTTTTCTCTCTCTCTCTATCTCTCTCTTTCTCTCTCTTTCTCTCTCTCTTTTCTCTCTCTCTTTCTCTCTCTCTTTCTCTCTCTCTCTTCCTCTCTCTCCTTCTCTCTCTCCCTTTGTCTCTCTCCATCCCACTGAAGAGTTTGGTTAAGGAGAGCCAAGAGCGGTGATGAAATGCCCTCTAACACTCTCAATTAAGACTTATCTAGTAAGGCACTGTAGCGCAGAATGATATAGGTCTAGATCTAGTAGGACTGGATGCAGGCCAGGTGATAGAGTTAGGACTCTGTATACTCTCTCTTTATCTCTCTCCCGCTCTCTCTACCATTGTATCTATCCTATCTATCTACCCCTCTCTCTATCTCTCTCGCTCTCTCTCGCTCTCTCTCTACCACTGTATATACATAATAGCCCCGTGATAAAACATCGGCTTCCGACGCAGGAGGTCCGTGGTTCGAGCCCTGGCGATTTCGCTCCCTAGTTGTTAGGTCGGTGTCAGTTTAATATGAGCGGCTTAGGTAGAAAACAGGATATCCCCGTCCTCTCTCTTGTGTGGTAGCACATAAAATTGTCAGACGTCAGTCCTGGGATCCATCCACAATATAACATATGATAGTGCTGACGTTGGATGTTAAATCAACTCAACCCAACTCAGCAGTCTGGTGGTGTCTTGGATAAGTTTTGCTGAATCGTCTCCCCTTGTTTTAAAATGCGGTGATAGCGTTGAAAGATTAGATCTAATACTTCCGGTGAATATATGACTCAAAAGGGTAGGGAATTTCCATTAAATTCATCTGCGTTAAAAAAAAAAATACCCCCCCCCCCAATAAAATAAAAAAAAAAATGAAAAACCTAGGAGAGAGATAGAAGCTTGATCATTCGATGGTTGATTTCAATAAAGAAATAGAAAAAGAATGCACTCAGTTGAGATCAATGTAATTCATGTATATCGTAATTGATATTTCTTGTTTTGTTTTTGTTCTCTTTTTATTATTTAACAGTCTTTGAATATATCCAAAGGCTTATCAAAAGTTAGGAAAACGAAATTTTACGCTTTTGGTAGGGCTCAAAATGAATGTGTGTCCGAGAGAGAGAGAGAGAGAGAGAGAGAGAGAGAGAGAGAGAGAGAAAGAGAGAGAGAAATTATAAACAGAAAGACACACAGAGAGAAGGCCCGTGAGGCAGAGAGATCTATAGAAACAGAGAGACAGAAAGAGAAGAATAAAGAGAGAGAGAGAGAGAGAGAGAGATAGAGAGAGAGAAGAAAAAAAGAGAGAATCAGAAAAAGGGCAATACTAATATATAGAGGCATGACTTCTTGGTACTGAAAATCGAAAGAGAAAGAATGAAAGACAGTCAGAGAGAAAGAGAGAGAAGGAATGAAAAAGAGTCAGAGAGAAAGAAAGAGAGATAGAGAGATAAGAGGAGAGGGGGAGACATTTAGAAAGAAAGTGACACTACTAACAAGTAGAGGCACGACTCCTTGGTGCCGAAAAGAGAAAGAGAGAGAGAGAGAAAGAGAAAAGAGAGAGAGAAGAGAGAGAAAGAGAGATAGAGAGATAGAGAGAAAGGTAAGAGACATTTAGAAAGAAAGTGACACTACTAACAAGTAGAGGCACGACTCCTTGGTGCCGAACTTTCTCGAAATAACGACATGCGAAGGGAGATAAGCCAAAGATGTAGTGTATTGTGTCTGTTATGTTATCAGTCTTTTTCAGCGATTAAGCGACTAAGCGAATGGAATAAGGAGGAGAAGCGAAAATCGGAAGTGGAGCGATAAGAGGTTAAACTGACATCTGTCAGGGTGCAAAGTAACTGCTTGTTTGCTGTGCCGTTCGAGTCCAGGCCTAAATTGCCCCTCTTTCTCGTGCGCCTGCGTTTGTTTAGATTGAGTGGTTTAGCTATTCATTATTTTTGCGGAGGTTCCGGCATCGCTACTACAGACTTTGCGTTTCACAACACAATAAGGAATAACGTAATCATGCCCTTTAGGTATTGAGTGTTCTGGGCGCTCGTTGGACGTTGGATCATGGAGTATTGGTTCCGGTAAGCTTGGATAGATCTGTGATTGGACACCGAGGTATACATTGTACATGTATTTCTTTACCTACTACTGGTTGTGTCAGTGGCAGTTTAATGTGACCAGCTGAGACAGGAGCCATGGCATCCCCGCCTTCTTTCGTGTTTGGCAGCACATACAATTGTCAGACGTCAGTCTTGGGGCCCATCCAGTGTATAGCCTATAATTATAGTGCTGATGTTGGACGTTAAACCAACCCAACTCAACAACACGCCCTTTAGGTATTGAGTGCTCCGTCAGGCTTGGCTAGATCTGTGATTGTACACCGGGGTATACATTGTATTCCTTTACCTACAGTCCCGGCTGAAACAGGAGTCATGGTATCCCCGCCCTGTCTTGTGTGTGGCAGCTCATAAAATTGTCAGACGTTACTCTTGGGGCCCGTCCACAATATGGCCTATAATTATAGTGCTGATGTTGGACGTTAAACCAACCCAACTCAACAACACGCTCTTTAAGTATTGAGTGCTCCGTCAGGCTTGGCTAGATCTGTGATTGGACACCGGGGTATACATCGTATTTCTTTACCTACAGTCTTCATTTTACTAAGGGAGTCACTATCGCAAAGTCTTTACTACACTATCAGAAACACTATGCCATCCCCCTTCCACATTGATCTTGTTTTTCGGTGGCAGCCACAGTGCCTGTCGCTTGCCTGGTGTACATACCATGCATCTTTAATTTTAATCCCAAGCTATTAAGTAGCCCAGGCACTGATGCATCAATTAATGCGATAAGATAGCGCTGTCGCCTTCATCGCGGAGGGCGCGTGATCCCTGGTATGGCAGGAGAGGTTTGTACACATGTCGTTACTGAGTTACTGATGTTACTGATGTTACTGATGGATTCGGTAAGTAGGCTTAATAAGGGACTTAGTTATAGTTATAGAGCATTGTCGTTGTGAAATGATTTGATCTTAGCTTAGGCAAGGGTTGATTTGAGAGGATGGGGGAAGAGGGAGGGAAAGAGAACGAATTGAGAGAAGATTGGAGGATGGAGAAACTTAAACATCTCTTGACATAAGCTCACAAAGAGATAGGAAAGAGGGAAGAACAACAAAAACAAAAACATCACCAACAAAACCCTTAAATTACAATGGAATCTTAACTCCTGCGTGTATTGTAAAAAATCACGCAAAATAATTGAAACTAATTTTATATAGGACCAAAGCTAAGCATAATTATGAGGCTTGATAGCCTATAGCGTCTTGAAAATCTGTAGTACAGGTGTTGTTTTGTTTTTGGAAAAGGTAGACCCCAATCTTTTATTCTTGTATGATTTGTTTTTAAAGGTCTTGATACGATTCGATTTCATACTTAAAGTTCTACAATATCCTTCGTTTTTTCTCTAGTCACCTCCTTATTTTAGCAGCATTGTTTGGTCAACAAAGAATTTACAATAATATAATTTACCAGTCCTCAGTTTTTTTCTAAGCCTCCATGCTCGGTGTTGTTGTGAAAGTAAAAGAATATGATAGATAGGAAGGAAGAGAGAGAGAGAGAGAGAGAGAGGAAAGGAGGAGGGGCGAGGGGGCACA
>RQTK01000645.1:211912-235228 GCA_003991915.1 Elysia chlorotica
ATGCACCTCATTATCGCAAAACCTGCTCTATCGTCTACCACGCTCGCGCGCTCACTCCAAGACTCCACCTCAAACATGTATCAACATAACATGAGTGAGTGGGCTGTCTCCACAAAGCACGCGCCTTCTTTGAAATAACTGGACAGCGTCCACTTAGAGCCGGACGTCTGGCATCCTCACCTTGACCAGCGCGGGGGATCTGAGAGGAAGAATGACCACTACTTGAGATTGACGACTTGACGACTTGGTCGTGGTCTGTGTAGGGCTAGACTAGACTGGACACCAGGGCTAGCTGCTTGCTGTTTAAGTATCCCTTGCTCTCATTAAGTAAGTTAGTTGTTGTTGAGTTGGTTTAACGTTCAACATCAGCACTATATAGGCTATAATTTTTTTTATTGTGGACGGGCCCCAAGAATGACGTCTGATAATTAGAGCAGGAGGTCCGTGGCTCGAGCCCTGGCGATTTCGTTCCCTCCTCGTTGGATCGGTATTAGTTTAATGTGACCGGCTGAGACAGGAATCATGATATCTCCGTTCTGTCTTGTGTGTGGCAGCACATAACATTGTCAGACGTCAGTTTTAGGTTCCATCCTCAATATAGTCTATATAGTGCTGATGTTGAAAGTTAAACCAACTCAACTCAACTCTAATGATAAAAGCAGTATAAAATGAATGAGACAAAACGTAGGCATTGAACATATTAATTCCATTATGTGGAAACAGAGCGTGTACCGGTATGTGCATGTTTGCGCATAGATCTAGTTATTTCATTGTACACGTATGTCCATGTCTGCTTACTGTTTCTCTTAAGACCCAGTCGGTATACTTAAGACTACAGCGATGAACTGTTAAGACTTTTGTAGGAAATCAAGCAAAAACAGATGGGCTCAGTCGGTATACTTAAGACTACAACGATGAACTAATTGTTTCTTCAAACAAGACATTACAGGCTTTACGATCCACACAACAATTACGAATTACATAATCACGCCCTTTAGGCACACGGTTTTGTGATCGCTCATTGGCTTAGCTAGTCTAGGGTAGAGCTACGATTGGACGCCGGTACAGATTCTCTTACTTGTCGGCTTCGTTTTAACTATGGGGTCCGTTCTCGCAAGATCTCTAGTTACGTAGACTGGAGTCTGTCTGAAAATGATCACCATGTCATCGTGATAATGACCAGCGGTCGACGTGCCGAGCCAGTTACCGAGGCAGTGGGCTGGTCAGATGGTCAACTGGTCAGGCATCTCTGACAGGGCAGCTCGCCCAGAGAGATTAATGGTCAGTTTGGACACCAGGGATGGGTGAGGAATGACCTGGAACTGCGGGATACGGTCTTTAGTTGGTCATTAGGTAGGCCTATATCTACTATAATGCATAGGTGAAAATAGAGGGATGGTAGTGGTTGCAGTGTTGGGGGTGGTTTTGGTAATGATGCTGACGAAGGCTGCGTCGGTGGTAGGGTTCTTTAGTTGGTCATTAGGTAGGCCTATATCTACTATAATGCATAGGTGAAAATAGCGTTATAGTAGATATAGGCCTACCTAAATGAAAATAGCGCTGTCGCCGTATAGGATCCCCCAGGGGAACCTAGGAGACGTTAAACCCGGAGAGAGGGAGAGAATTCTCTCCCTCCCTCTATAGAGAACAATGAATATAGCGAGATGGTAGTGGTTGCAGTGTTGGGGGTGGTTTTGGTAATGATGCTGATGAAGTCTGCGTCGGTGGTAGGTTCTTTAGTTGGTCATTAGGTAGGCCTATATCTACTATAATGCATAGATGAAAATAGAGGGATGATAGTGGTTGCAGTGGTTTTTTTTGGGGGGTGGTGGTTATGATGCTGACGATGGCTGCTTTGGTGGTATGGTCTTTAGTTGGTCATTAGATATACTTTGACTGTGCGGGTTAAAGGATGGTAGTGGTTACAGTCGTGGAGAAGGAATGGGGGTGGCTTTGGTAATGTGCAATGGTGGGTTTGATAATGACAATGATGTTGATGAAGCCTGCGTTGATGATAGGGATTCTCAAGAAGATTTTGATTGCAATTAATGCAACATGTACCCGGTATTGTCAAATCTGGCAATCTAACCATAGTGCATATAAGTATAGGGCAACGAAACCTTACAACGGAATACCTAAAAATAACTTTAGAATTCTACACTTATGGCATTTATTCCCTCATAAACTAGAAATACACTATATAGTAACATTAATTCGGTAAAAAGTATCTGTTAATGTTGTGGGTTGCAAAATATGCACTCGCTGCCACAGGGTTCGATTGTCGGGGATGCTAGGGACAGATCGATCACACAATCAGGCAATATAGGAGATGGTATTGATCTGGGCCCTCGTCGTGGTTCGTTAGCTGAAGCACCTCAGGCCAGTGAAAATGAACGTTCGATTTGACTCGCGGCAGTTGTTGAGTATGCCCAGACATAGGATTTCATCCAGTTCCACCCACTCCATCCCAAATCACTTAGAGAAGTGATGATGATGATAATAATAATAATAATAATAATAATAATAATAATAATAATAATAACAATAATAGAAATAATCATAATCATAATCATAATCAAAATACAGACTGACAGACTGACAAATTGACAGGCAGACAGACAGACAGACAGACAGATATAAACGCATACGTAATGAGATAAAGAGTGCGAATCGGTGTTCATACAAATTTAAATGTCAACTCAATTATTTAAATTGACAGAATGGAGAGAGATGAACGTGGGTAGAAAACGAGGTAGACAGTAACATCCGGATGCAGGGAAGATAAAATAAGATGGGAGTGGGACAAGAGCAGGTGTTTAAAATTTCTCAACACAGCTTACAATAATTTTGTTTTAAACATCAACCGTTCCAAAGGCAGTTTTAGAACTAGCTCAGTAATCTCTTAAGATAAGTGAAGATGCACTGTGACCGTTTTAGGTGGTGTAAACTGCAGGTGATAATTATAATCTAGAACCACCCTCAATGCATAGGGTTCGCCCCCTTCCTCACAGGTGTTGATAACTACCAGGCAAATCTTCAAAGGAGAGATGCTTTAATTACTTCCATTCCCTGTTTTTTAACGAGGAGTTAAAAAACTAAGGCTGCGCCTTGTTAAAGCTGTGTTTAGATTTAGAATAGGAGTGGCCTTCAAAGGTGATTACAGGCGGCATAAACGATGCTTCCTAAAACCTCGAAGAATGAAGGTCACAGTGACCTGATCTATTTAGTTGGTTTTAAAGGAGTCGTTTAAGACCATCAATGAGCTTTTTTATATACATATACTTATAAAACGCAGATCTACATAACTGAACTTTCAGAGGCAGAGTTAAATGCAGGAGAGTGCATATATGGTGTTGCTTTCCAATCATATGTATGCATATGTTGTGTCCTATGGTAAAGATGAGTATCACCACCACTGAGCATATCTCTATACATAATTATAATTATTACAAAACGTCACAGATGTCTATTAATATCACTCAGGGTAAGACGCAATACTACATGACTGTATCTCAGGTTGAGGTGTAAGGCATACGTATGTACATGTGTGTCCGATGTTAAAGATGGGTATCATCACCACTGAGCATATCTCTATACATATAATTATTACAAAACGTCACATATGTCTATTATTAGCACTCTGGGATAAAACGCAAATAAACGTCACAGATGTCTATTAATAGCACTCTGGGGGTAAAACGCAAATAAACACCACATATGTCTATTAATAGCACTCTGGGATAAAACGCAAATAAACACCACAGATTTTTATTAATAGCACTCTGTGTAAAATGCATTTTGCATAGGTAGGCGAGTTTGCGAACCTAAACGCTTCCCTCAAATAAACGTCACAGATGTCTATTAATAGCGCTCTGTGTAAAACGCAAATCTAAATCTACAAGACTGTATCCCAGATTGAGATGCAGGGGGAGATAACCAGATGAGACAGACAGGGGCTTGCCAGGGCACCGCTAATTGCTCACTCCGAGACCTGCCTCGTCCATCACGTGACTGTCTCGAGCCATCAGGCCAGGTCGTAGCTCACTCCTCAGACGGCGCACACTCTCAGTCTCATCCGAACATCTGGGTTTATGGTTCCTGTACAATGCGTAAATAGAGGCCTTGAGATGTTGATGTACATAGGGAAGTTTGAGACGATAGTTAACGGACATGGAATCGTAAATCGTTTTGTAATGGCGCCCAATCATAACTCAACTCTATCCGTGGTAATATAGGCTATATAGCGCTGATGTTGGACGTTAAGCCAAATCAACTTCTATAACTGCTTTGGTACAGTGTAAGGATGGTTATGTTGTCATTACTATCTTATAATATGAATCATGATCAAAACCCTTAAACCAAATCAACTCAACTTAACTCTTCGTGGATTTATGGAGCCAGATGAGTTCAGTCGGTGGCTTAACACCCATTATCAGGCGTCAGTCTTGGAGCCAGTTCACAATATAGCCTATGAAGTACTGACGTTGCACGTTAAACTAACTCAACTCAACTCAACTCAACTCGACTCGACTCGACTCGGACCCCTTATGGAGTCAAATTAGTGATCAAATAACTATATGTCATTTCCTAAGAGACATGACTATGTCATCCGTAAATCTAGTGTACATTGCAATGTCTTCACTCTCTCTGTGAGATAAGTCATGGTTGGGAGATAAGTCATGGTTTTGCAGTTAGGGGATAATCACCACTCCACACTCCATGCTTTCTGTAGAGCATAGTTACGATGATTAATTGTCGACAGTCTGTGTGGCTAGGAACATGATTGTGACGAATAGAGGGTATGGTTTAAAGTGATAGAGCTCTTAAAGAGAGATGGGGATAGGGAAGGGAGGAGAGAAAGAGAAAAGGAAAGGAAGAGGGAGAGAGAGAGGCGAAGAAAGAAAGAGAGAGAGAGAACCGACATGCAGACGAATAAAAGAGAGAGAGAGAGAGAGAGAGAGAGATAGAGAGAGAGAGAGCGATAGAGAGAGAGACAGAGAGAGAGGGAGGAGGGAGAGACTGACAGACAAGCGAAGAAAAAGAGGGAGAGAGAGAGAAAAACTGACAGACAGGCGAAGAGAGAGAGAGAGAGAGAGAGAGAGAGAGAGAGGAAGAAGAAACAAATATGAAAGAGTAATACATTGCATATAATCATATAATGTCGGAAAACATAATAATATAAAGTGGTGGAAAAAAGCAGAGATAAAAATAATAATATATATATATTTACATCTTAAATTTTAGGCGTGTTATATGTTATATAGACTCGTTTCCCACGGTTTTCATCTTACTCTGTACAACAAAAGTTACTTGCTAAACTTCTTACTCTGTAACTTGTAGTCACTATTTTTCCAAACACTCTTCGGACTTAATTTAATTCCCGTTCAATATAGATACATACATCTACATGATTGTAGCATAGACACAACTTAATAATTATGTGTATGTACGCGTATGTATGTATTTGCCTGAAGTTTTACTAATACGAATGTCTCTATCTTCATGTGTTGCGAAATGTATATACTATAGAGAAGATGGCCGTGTTTGTCATCCATCTATTTCAATGTTTGTGCAGAAAGGCGCATGGGCGCCATGTTGGAGTATTAGAGAAGTTGCGATTGCATGACGATAACGAATGGCGTAATTGTGCCCATGAGGTATAAAATGTTCTAATCGCTCATTGGCTCCACCAGTCTCGGAAAGAACTATGATGTCATTGTTTGGACGCCGGTGCAGAATTTCGTACCTATCGTCTTTGTTTTGGTATGTGCGATGTTATCGCAAATGCTCTAATGGTCTGTCTGTCTACAGTGTCTAGTGTCTATCCTAGCTTTTAACTGCAGGTAAAGATGAAAGGGGAGGTATTCATCGGATGTTGATCACCATGGGATTCATGTCTCGCCACTCTTGCGGCGCTAGGTAAGTTTGGTCACTTGATAACAGAGGGATGGAGGAAAGTGGTGAAAGAAAGAAAGATATTTAAGGGCCAGAGCGAGATATGGAGATAGATAGAGAAAGAGAGAGAGAGAGAGAGAGAGAGAGAGAGAGAGAGAGAGAAAGAGCGAAGGATAAATAAAGAAATAAATGAGAGAAGTGGATAGAGTGTATAAGGGTTAGGGAAAAGCGACAGAGGGTTAAATGGAAAGAAAGTGAGATATGAGAGAGAGAGAGAGAGAGAGAGAGAGAGAGATAGAGAGAGAGAAAGAAATTTGGATGAGAGAGGGAGGAAGGGAGATATGGTATATATAGAACAAGAATGGGAGAAGGTAAAGAACGTGAGCGAGAGAGACGTAGTAAGAGAGACACGAGACAGAGAGAGATAAAGAGAAATAAAAAAAATCTTTTAATTATAATATAATTATGGTAAAAAATTTAGATAGAGACTTAGATGTGGCTCCAAATGCGCTCTAAATATCACAAGACCTCTATCTCTATACTAGCCAACCATACATCCGATTTGAAAGAGTCGCCTCCCGGGAACATAGGAGACGTTAAACCTGGACGGAGAAAGAAAGAGAGAGAGAGAGAGACAGACAGACAGACAGACTATCTATCTATCTATCTATCTATCTATCTATCTATCTATCTATCTATCTATCTATCTATCTATCTATCTATCTATCTATCTATCTATCTATCTATCTATCTATCTATCTACCTATCTACCTAGAAAACGATTTAAAAGCGCCCAGTGTTCTTTGGGCATCAGAATGATGGAATGCTGGTCTCGAGTGGTCAGAAGTTGCTCAGACGATGGTCAGACGTTCATTGACCAGCCTTTAGTGGCTCGCGCCAAAGGACTCCTCGGAATCTCGAGAGTTTGACCGTTTGACCGTTTGATGGTACATGGTACATAGTACACGATACATTTGTACATGTATGAGGGTTTTCTTGATGGGTCCAGGGAGGAAGCATCGCCCCAAGTGGCTAACAGGACGACTGGACGTGCGCCTCGTGGGAGCCCCAGCCACTAGATATTCTTGATGATCACGTCTCCGTGTTGATACGGTCTTTTATCATGGGCCGGTTCTGATGGGTGGAGGATTCTTTGAAGATTGAAGGCCTTGTGGTACACGTTAAGATAATGGATAGCGTAATCGCGACTTTACGTATGGGGTATCGGAGACTTTTATGATCGCTCATTGGTTCTGTAAGTCTAAGAACGCGGTTTGATTGGACGCCGGTGGGGATTCCCATCTTACCGTCTTCATTTTTTTCTGCTCCAGTATCGCAATATCTGTAGTGTGTGGGGCTGAGTGTTGGCCTTCATGGTTGTTGGGTTGGTTACTACTTCAGATGCTATGTTAAGGTCTCTGGAGACCGGTACTAAACCTGGTATGGGGAAGCGATCGTTTGTAGTGGCGGTAGTGATGGTGGTGGTCAGAGATGGTTTAGAGATCTTGCGTTTACGAGGCTCTTGTAAAAACGAGGACGATGGGTAAGGAAGTCAGCAATGGTGTCCAATCGTAGAATCATTCTAGACGTTTAGAGCCAATGAGTGATTAAGTAATCCAATGCCTTATGAGTTGAGTTGAGTTGAGTTGATTTAACGTCCAACATCAGTCAGCACCATATATCCTACATTGTGGACGTGCCCCAAGACTGACATCTGAAAATTTATTGTGTTGCCACACACGAGGCAGGACGGGGATGCCATGGCTCCTGTCTCAGCCTTATGGGTATTGTTTAGGTCATTCGTTATATCCGTATGGATCGTAAAGTCTGTGTTGTGGTGTTGTAGTGTTAGTGGTGGAAGTGGGTGAAAGACTTAGCATGGTGAGTGAAGTATCTAGAGCTAGAGATTGGTCAAGGAATGGGACGAGGATGAGTGGCCCAAGATGATGGAGGAATTGAACGCATGAGAGATGACATGGACGAGTCAAAGAAACTAACAGACGATGACCGGGAATGTAGTCTTGGTAGAGTAACTGTTGGTGAGTTAAGAGGTTGAGACCCGTTAGAGATTCTTGGTGTTTCGGCGGAGGAACTGAAGAGCAGGGAGAGAGGGGTGGGGGAGGGAGAAAGAGAATGAAAGAAGGAGAGAGAGAGTGAGAGAGAGAGAGATGGAGAGATGGGGAGGGAGGGAGACAGCGTTATGGTTTGTGTTTATGGCACGTAAGCACAACAACGGGTCTTTTGAGAGAGGGGTGAGAATGCGAGAGAAAGAAAAAAAAAAGAGAGAGAGAGAGACAGAGACAGAGACAGAGACAGACAGACAGACAGAGAATTATTTGTTCGATTTGAGTGAGGGGAGAATAGGTATACAAATATAATAGAGAAAAAGGGCACGCATTTAGAGTCACTGAAAGGCAATACAACAGCAAACCAGACAGGTAGACAGATATGCAAATAGAGAGAGAAGGAGAGACACACGATGAGACTCGGTGAGAGACAAAGATGGACAAAGAGAGAGATTAGATAAAGTGTGAAAGAGAATAGGAGAGATACAAAGAGACACAAATAGAGAGACATGGTGAGAGACATAGATGGGCAAAGAAAGAGAAAGATTAGATAGAGTGGTAAAGAGAAAAGGAAAGACACAGAGAGATACAAATAGAGAGACAGAGAGAGAGAGACATATATGGACAAAGAGAGACACGATGAGAGAGAGAGAGAGAGAGAGAGAGAGAGAAAGAAAGAAAGAAGGAGAGGCACAAAGAGACACAAATATAGAGAGACTTAGATGTCCGGAGAGAGAGAGAGAGAGAGAGAGAGGGAGAGATACAGACAAAGAGAGAGACAGAAAGAGATACAAAGAGACAGAAAGAGAAACAGACAGGGAAAGGCATACATGGATAGAAAGATATAAAGAGAAACAGGTGACAGCCAGACACTGTATATATGTGTGTGTATGTGAGTGTGCGTGTATATATGTATGTGTTTGAGTGTGTGCATACGTATGTACATGTATATGTGTGTGTATGTATATAATAATGTATATGTGTGTGTATATATGTATGTGTGTGGCGAATCACCATGATGGATGACCAGACTCGGCTAACGAGACTGCGGCGGTTCCAGACCTGGGGGTACCTCCAACCAGGCCCGTGCCGTCGCTGTCGGGCATGTTCACGTCTGCGTCTGTTTCAAATAGTACACACTTTGCGATCAACACGCAGCATTAGTGGATGACATAATCTCGACGCTTAGGCACAGAGAGAGGGGGGGTTGGGAGAATGAAAAAGGGAGGGATAGAGAGAGAGAGAGAGAAAGGGAGGGAGAGAGAGAGAGAAAGAGAGAGAGAGAGAGAGAAGGGAAAGAGAGAGAAAGAGAGAGAGAGGAAGAGAGAGAGAGAGGGGGGAGGGGGCAAGTGTTAAAGCGTTGGTCTCTTGAACTGGAGGTCCAAGTTCGAAACCCATGATACGTCGAACATTTAACCACATAGATTTATTTATTTCATCCTCTACAGTAACTGTTTGCGTCAATATCCGTATAAATCTTGAGACAGGAATCCAAGTCTGCCCGTCTTGTATCGTGTACGACATCAAGTAAAATTGTCAGACGTTTATGTTGGGATCTATACATTGCTAATGTTGGACGTTAAGCAAACGAACTTAACTCAACTTAACAGTTAAGCATAAAGTTTACTAATCGTTCATTGGCTCCATAACTCTAGAATACAAATTATACCTTGATTCCACATTAGTGTACACAAATTTAACCTACCGTCCTGGTTTTCGCAATAGTCCTCATACTCGCAAAACATCTAGTGGATTTATCGGGACCATTAACTCCTGACACTTCATGACGTATGACCAGTCGTCTGCTGCCAGGAGGGGTCGCGTGGCGCATGCGCAAATATATGACTGTATAACCTTTCTCTACATCTTCCGGTAGCCATGTTGCTAACGGCATAATGATTCTATTGTTGCAAATTATGCTGTGGGCGTTATGCTTCTAATTATTATTATTATTAGGATGTGTTTGTAATACGTATTTCTCACAAGAGTCGTGGTTTTTATAAGATCGAGTAAGAGATATATAAGCAATTATAGTAGACACGCAAAAAATGTAGTTACTTAAAAGGTGAAAAGCGTTCATTCGATGTACATTATTGGTTGTTGTGCACAATGAATTGTTGGTTTTTTGTTGCTGTTGTTTTTGCTGATGTTTTTTATTCGGGGGGGGGGGGGTAGTTTTGTTTTTCTTTTTGTTGTTTTTATCTATCTTTTTATATTTTTGTTGTTGTTTTTTGTTTCTTGTTTTGTTTTGTTGTTGTTTTTGGGGGGTTTAGTTGGGGGAGGGGAGGGAGGGGGCTATTATAATGGAGCAGACAACCAGATTCATCTAACCATTCTTTTAAAAACACATGCTCTAACAAAAACTGGATTGTTCATATACAGCTAGCCATTTAATCATAGACATACATTTTTTTTCAGACCAGGCAGGCAATAACTGTAAGAACTTTTTGAGTCTTCGCCCAGAAAAAAAAAACGCGCGTCGGCTGGATTAGATTTACGTCACCCATAATGGCAGAGAAACTAGTGAAACTAGTCACAGAAAAAAAAGGCTTCTGGTTTAGACCAATGGAGACCTTACGATAAAGAGTCCCATAGCAAAAACGGGGACGGTAGGTAAAGGGAATCTGCATCGGCGTCCAATAATAGCTATATCTTAGACTTACGGAGCCAATGAGATGATCAGAAAACACCATGCTTGAAGGGCGTGATTATGTCATCTGTTATCGTTGAATGGATCGCAAAGCCTAAAATTTTGTGTGCAGACCACCTTGTCCAGCCCCTGTGGTCAGTCGTGTGTCCACCCCTGGACCTGTCACATCAGTCCAGAGCACGGCTCGTCACTCGCACTGACCTTCTCACACTGACCAGTCCACCAAGCTCTCAGTGCAATGTCTGGTCCATCTGGGTCGAAATGACGTCTCACCTGACCAATATAATAATACAAGTAGTATTAAACTTAACAATTTCTATAGTATGTGAGATTACAATCTCAGTGCTGTGTCCATCTAGGACGAAATGACGTTTCCACTGACCAATACATGTATTATAATACATGTAAAAATAGTGATAAAACTATACATATTAGGACTCAGTGTAATGTCCATCTAGGACGAAATGACGTCTCAACTGACCAATATAATAATACAAGTAAAAGTAGTGATAAAAGTATACATAGTAGGACTCAGTGCAACGTCCATCTAGGACAAAATGACGTCTCACCGGACCAATATTACAATACATGTAAAAGTAGTGATAAAACTATACATAGTAGGACTCAGTGCAATGTCCATCTAGGTCGAAATGACGTCTCAACTGACCAATATAATAATACAAGTAAAAGTAGTGATAAAATTATACATAGTAGGACTCAGTGCAATGTCCATCTAGGTCGAAATGACGTCTCACCAGCTGACCAATATTATAATACATGTAAAAGTAATGATAAAACTATACATAGTATGACTCAGTGCAACGTCCATCTAGGACGAAATGACGTCTCAGCTGACCAATATTATAATACAAGTAAATGTAGTATTACACCTAACCATTTCTATAGTAGGTGAAAGCACACTCAGTGCAATGTCCATCTAGGACAAAATGACGTCTCAACTGACCAATATTGTAATACATGTAAAAGTAGTGAAAAAACTAAACATAGTAGGACTCAGTGCAATGTCCATCTAGGATGACTTGGTGGTTGAGTTGGTTTTAACGTCCAACATCAGCTCTATACAGGCTATATTTTGGACGGGTGCCAAGAAAGACATCTGGAGAGTTTATGTGCTAAATGACGTCTTACCTGACCAATATTATAACACATGTAAAAGTAGTGATAAACCTAACCATTTCTATAGTAGGTGAAACCACACTCAGTGTAGGGTCCATCTAGTACGAAATGACGCCTCACCTGACCAATATTATAATACAAGTACATGTAGTACCTAATAATAGCTATACTATGTAATAGTAAAATCTCAGTGCTGTGTACATCTAGGACAAAATGACGTCTCACATGACCAATATTGCAATACATGTAAAAGTAGTGATAAAACTAACCATTTCTATAGTAGGTGAAAGCACAGTCAGTGCAATGTCCATCTAGGACAAAATGACGTCTCACCTGACCCATATAATGATACACGTAAAAGTAGTGGTAAACCTAACAATTGCTATACTAGGTGAGAGTACACTCAGTGCAATGTCCATCTAGGACAAAATGACGTCTCAACTGACTAATATTATAATACATGTAGTAATAAAGCTAACAATTGCTATAGTAGGTGAGAGTACACTAGTGAAGAGTTGAGTTGGTTTAACGTCCAACATCAGCACTATATAGGCTATATTGTTGACGGGCCCTAAGACAGACGTCTGACAATTCTATGTGCTGCCACACACGAGACAGGGCGGGGATACCATGACTCCTGTCTCAGCCGGTCACATTAAACTGACACCGACCCAACCAGTATGGAGCGCAATCGCCAGAGCCACCGCGATCCCGAGGCAATAATGCACCGGCATCCAAGATCTTGTGGTACTTTATCCACAACTTTTCAGGGCCATTAAGGCATAGAAAGAAATCAGAAGCCTAAAGAGCGTGAATATTTCTTCCGTCATCTCATATAAATCGCAAAAACTAATGTATCCATCTAGGACAGAATTACGAAAAACAGACCCAGATTATAATACATGTAGCAATGAATTGGATACTTTCTAAAGCGTTCTACCACAACATTTAATATATCGCACTTCAAAACGCTTTAGTGCTAAAGACATTTTTTACCTGATTACCAACTGGTTTTTATCGCGCTTTTAAGAGGGACGCTGTATCTTTCTCTACTCTCTCTATCTCCCTATCTCTCTCTCTCTCTTTCTCTCTCTCTCTCGCCCTCCATCTATTTTTTGTCAATTTATCTTTCCTTTGCCATTTTTCCTTCTTTCTATCGATCTATCGATTTGTCTCTCTTTCTTTCCCTATCATGGTCTCTAATATATTTTCTCCCTGCTTGAGATTTATAAGTACATGTAACACGAAGTATATCATTCTACCCCACTCTCTCTCCCTCTCTCTTTCTCTCTCTCTCTCTCTCTCTCTCTCTCTCTCTCTCTCCACCACTTAAATGATTATACAAGGTTGCGCATGTCCACGCTACAAGGAGCTTTTGTTGCTCATTATTTCCGCTTTCGGGTTTCCCCGTAAACACTTTCTCTTGGTTGTCAGTCACACTACTAGTTTTCTCCGCAAGATCTTGATCTAGCTAAAGGGTAGGCCCAACTCGTAACGGTAGAGTGAGTCCATCGTCTGCTGAGTTCTAGCTCCAGGTACCCAGGTACATGTAGTTCGAGCTCTTCACGTCTGCTACAGCCACTACCGACTGCCACCCAAAGAGAATCTATAGGCTTTGCGATGTACCAAATGATAACGGGTGACGTAGGCCTAGAATTGCGATACTTAGGTACGGTGTTTTCTGATTGTTTATTTATTTGGAGGCCTAAGATATTAGAATAAGATTAGAATAGAGTTATGATGGCATTTTATTGGAAGTCGGTGCTGATTTCAGTACCAATTGTCTTTGTTATGCAATGAGTCGGGGAGGGGAAGATAGATAGGTAGATAGATAGATAGATAGATAGAGAGAGAGAGAGAGAGAGAGAGAGAGAGAGAGAGAACTGTCGTAATTGGTAGAGCATTGGTCACTCAATCGGGAAGTCCGCGGTTCAAAACCCCACAAATGGCAAAATTTTAAGTAGCAAGTGAAATTGTCAGACGTTAGTCTTGGGGTCTTTCTCTCTCTCTCTCTCCCTCTCTCTCTCTCTCTCTCTCTCTCTCTCTCTCTCTCTCTCTGTGGGTTTAACATCTCCCAGGTTTCCACAAAGGATCCTATACAGCGAAGTCTTGTGTTCCGTCTAAAATATAAAAATACAATTCTGACGTTGGACGTTTAGCAATCAACACAAATCAACTCACTATGAGAGTATGAGCCCCCATCTATCGCAACATCTCTAATACCTCTACGCGTCTGCCAATGACTGCCACCCAGAGAGAGACGCGCCAAGCCGCGCAGTCGCCGTGACTTGAGTCGCAGTGACGCGACCGGCGCCAAACGGGCGACAACTCGGCCTGCACGACGCCGGTAAATACAAGAATTATTCGCCTTGGTGCGCAGGGAGCACGGTGCGCACGGCGCGCAAAGCGCGAAACGGAACAGACGGTGGGGGCGACTACTGGTCGGCTTAGAATACTATGTACTATGATCTATCCCCTTGTTGTTTTCAATAGAGTTAGATCAATGAAGCACTGAACCGACGTAGTACAGTGGAGATTCTAGCGATTCTAGCGATTCTGGCGATTCTGGCGATACTGTCTAGGCGAAGAACTGGCCGCAATGCCGATGTACTGGCGATATACTAGCCACGCTATCCACGCTAGCCATACTGGTCATACAGGCCAATGTCCGAGGCATGGACATAAGAGTCCAGGAGGCCGGACACAAACCGAACTGGACAGGCGTGATGATTTCTGGAACTTAGCTCCAGGAATTATAACAATCGAGGCGTGAGACTTGTCGGCCCGAGTGTAGCGAGTCAACGGTCCCATGGTCCCTGGGCCCCAGGTTCCTCTCAGACTATGAAGAAAAAAGGGGAGGGGGGGGGGGGGGGGGCACTAAACAAAGCCCCCGATGCCTGGGTGAAGTGGATTGGGTGGATTCGGTGGATTGGGTGGGTGGCTGGTTGGTCCATGGATTAGGCCCAATTTCTGGATTCTCTCTGTGGTTTCAGTCTTTACTGTAATCATCGATGTATCGATACATGTATTTTGAGATTCGTAAAAAAACATTTTTTAACCCAAAAATATTTGTCATAAAATTCCTTTTTTTTTTTTTTAGAATCATTGAAAACAATTTTTTCCGTACCATAAGAATGAGTGCCATTAAATTTCCTATACTTCCAAATTCATGCAACCGTTTTCTTCTAAAGAATGATTACCATCAAATTTTCGGTACTTTGAAATTCATTGAAAATATTTTTTTTTCTAAAGAATGATGGCCATCAGATTTCCAATACCGTATTAATCGGTATATCGTGAACACGATTATAATTATGTTTGGAGAATGTTATCTTTTTAACTTTAAACACGCGCATGCAATCATTTCCTCTAAAGTATGATTACCATATACTTTTCAATATCGTACTTATCAGTACATCTTTAAAATGAATTGAAAACATTATTGAATCATAAACACGCACACGTACGCGTTGTTATTTTTTTTAAAGAAGTTGTTGTCATTGAGTTTCAAATTAATATTCTATTAACCCGTAGGTAGTTAACTTTTAATTGGGAATATGAATATTATTGGACCAAAAGCAATCACACCGATCAGGAACAAAGGAAACACTTCTGGGACATAATTATGGGGGGGAGGGGGGGGGGCTCAAATCGTAGAGCGTTTGTGCCCAGATCGGGAGGTCCCCATTACGAAACCCACGAGTGGTAGATTTATTTGTCCAATTTTGTCCGATGTAACTGGTTGGGTCGGTGCCAGTTTTATATAGAGAGAGGAGTCATGGTATCCCTGCCCTGTATCGTGTGTGGCAGCACATAAAATTATCAAACATCAGTCTTGGGGCCCGTCCATAATATAACATATATAGTTCTGACTTTGGACCATAAACCAACTGATCTCAACTCAACTCAACTCTGTGACATTTGTTTTTGGTTGCATTGGTTCACAAAATGTCACTTAATAACCAATCAACACTATGGTCTATTTTCGGAAACACATGTCCATGCACTCAATATTATACAGTCATGTATTTTTGGTACCGGACATTTTCCTAGTTGAGACAAAACACGTTTGAACTGGCTTAAGTCACAGAAATCTCCCAGACCAATATACTGGACTGGTCAGTTCCGTGACCAATGTCCAGTCAGGCCTTAGCGTCTGGTGCCAACGGTTGGCCTGATGGTCTGGGTGTGATGGACCTGAAGGCGACAGGCCGTGAAAGCTCTGTTTGGTCTTTAGCGTATTTGTGTGGTTGTGTGTGTGTGAGATAAAAGAGGGAGAGAGAATAGAGAAAGAGAGATAGTGTGTGTGTGTGAGAGAGAGAGGGATAGAAACAAAGAAAGAGAGATAGTGTGTGTGTGAGAGAGAAAGAGAGTGAGAGAAGAGAAAGAGAGAGGGAGATGGAGAGAGATAGAAAGAGAGAGAGAGAGAGAGAGAGAGAGAGAGAGAGAAAGAAAGAAAGAAAGAAATAAAAAAGAAAGAAGGAAAGAGGGAGATAGTATGTGTGTGAGAGAGAAATAGAAAGAGAGAGAGATAGAGAAAGAAAAAGAGGGAGATAGAAAGAGAGAGAGAGATAAAGAAAGAGGTAGAAAGAGAGATGGAGAGGTTGAAGATAAAGGACGATAGAGCTTTGAAATTAACTACAAAAGCATGACTGTTGAACTCACTTTCAGGTCACTCTTTCCTCTCTCTTTGTTTAGAATGATGTTCCAATACAATTGTAACTGCAAATAGAACTCTGCACTTCAATTGACCACTCTATGATGTTATTTTGACCCCATTGCCCATCGCCCTTGATTCGACTTTTATATCATACTCCTAGTAAACCCACACATTTTCCTGCTACATCTTTTACAATTATCGTAGGATAATATTAATCTTAAGACCGACATGGCGCTAACTGAAGAACAGTCTGTTTATGTATTTGAAAAGTTAACATAAATATTTGTGAAAAGCATGCCACCGATGTAGGGGCATTGCTCTCTTGAAATAAAAGCAGGTACATGTACCTTGCAAGGAATTAGTTAGTCATGGTTCAAGAATGCCGTTGTGAATGGAACCAAAGTGTCTATTTGATCTCTCGAACCCTTTCATGGTATATGTTGAGTTATTGAGTTGGTTTTAACGTGCAACATCAGCACTATAATAGCCTATATTGTGGACGGGCTCCAAGACTGACTCTCTCTCTCTAAGAGAGAGAGAGAGACAGACAGACAGAGACAGAGAGAGAGAGAGAGTGAGAGAGACAGAGAGAGGCGGAGAGAATTGACAACAGAGCTCTGAAATTAAATACAAAACAATGACTGTTGAACTCACTTTCAGGTCACAGTTTCCTTTCTCTTTGTTCAGATGTTCAGGTGGAACTTTAACTGAAAATAAAACTCTGCACTTCTATTGACGACTCTATGATGTTATTTTGACTCCATTGCCCAACGCCCTTGATTCGGCTTTTGTCCGTCCACAATATAGCCTATGTAGTGCTGCTGTTGGACGTTAAACCAAACTAACAACAACAACAGTTTCGGCTTTTGTATCATACTCGTAGTAAACCCACACTTTTTCCTGCTACATCTTTCGTAGGTTAATATTCTAAACACACATGGCGCTAACTGAAGAACAGTCTGTTTGTGTATTTACAAAGTTAACATAAATATTTGTGAAAAGCATGCCACCGATGTAGCGGCATTGCAATTTGGAAATGAAAGCAGGTACCTTGCAAGGAATTAGTTAGTCATGGTTCAAGAATGCCGTTGTAATGGAACCAAAGTGTCTATATGATCTCTCGAACCCTCTCATGGTATATGTTGATTTGTTGAGTGGTTGAGTTTTAACGTCCAACATCAGCACTACATTAGGCTATATTTTGGATGGGCTCCAAGACTAATATCTGAAAATTTTATGTTCTGCCACACACGAGAGAGGGCGGGGATACCATGACTCCTGTCTCATCCGGTCACATTAAACTGACAACGACCCAACCAGAAGGGGCGAAATTGCCAGGGTTCGAACCTAGACCTTTTGTGTCGGAAGCCGATGTTATCTATCTATCCATCTATCTGCCTATTTACCACTTATTTACCTACCTACCTACCTACCTACCTACCTACCTACCTAACTACCTATCTATCTACCTACCTATCTACCTATCCCCTCTCTCTATCTCTCTTTGTCTCTCTCTCTCTTTGTCTCTCTCTCTCTCTTTATCTCTCTCTCTATTTAACTATCTACTTACCTACCTACCAACCTACCTATCTACCTACCTACAAACCTACCTACCTACCTTCCTACCTACCTATCTACCTACCTACCTACCTTCCTACCTACCTACCTATTTTCTACCCCCCCCTCTCTCCCTCTCTCTCTCTCTCACCCTCTCTCTCTATCTCTCTCCCTCTCTCTCTCCCTCTCTCTCTCTCTCTTGGACCTCCCAGGAAGAATCCCACCCGGCGCCCAAGAGAATATCCCGGCGCCCAGGAGAATATCGCCGCAGCGATTCCAATCATCGATCTACCTACCTACCTATCCACCTACCTACCAACCTATTTTCTACCCCCCTCCCTCCCTCTCTCTCTCTCTCTCTCTCTCTCTCTCTCTCTCTCTGGGACCTCCCAGGAAGAATCCCACCCGGCGCCCAAGAGAATATCGCCGCTGCGATTCCAATCATCGGCGACGAGTGTTAAGAGGGGAGGATTACCACCAAAGCCCCCATGGCGGCCTTATCAGGTTTCGCATGAGTCGCCATCCGTTTGCGGTCTGTAGATCTAGATTTTAGTCTACTGCTCTACGCTACCTGTACAGTACGTCATGGGCTTGATTGTATATGTATACCATAGTCCTTGCGAATGTGGAGTCCATGGCGATAACGAAGACGTTTAGGTAAGGGAATCTACACCGGCGTCCAATCATAGCAGTGTCTTTGACACAGGTTTCTATTAATAGTATATCTGTGATCCCAGACTGCTTGTTAAAGCCCTGGGGTATAACATCGGCTTCCGACGCAAAAGGTCCAGATTCGAGCCCTGGCGATTTCGCTCACTACTGGTTGGGTCGGTGTCAGTTTAATGTGACCGGCTGAGACAAGAGTCATGATATCACCGCCCTGTCTCGTGTGTGGCAGCACATAAAATTGTCAGACGTCAGTATTGGAGCCTGTCCACATTATAACCTATATAGTGCTGATGTTGGACGTTAAACCTACTCGACAACTTGACAAGGCTATCATAGGGACCAACAGCATAAATGTAGATGATGTGACATGCACCAGCGTCCCATTTAAATTCCCTCTCTTCGACAAATCCAGCCAATGAGCAACCAAAAAAACTCCGAGGTTACTATCCAAATAGGTCATCCCTTTTTCTCACGTATCGCAAAGTCTCTTATAATATCTAGCATCTCCTCCACCCATCTCCTCCCAATTTCTCGCAACAGATCCTCACGATTTGTCTGGTTTACCGGTAGGATGCGCAGTGTTATTGTTTTCTGCGTCCCTCGGAATTTGCTAATTCCTGTCTCTTCATGTTAGTTAGGTCTGGATTTTTCAATGACTTCCTCTTCGTCAGACATCTAGCTACCGTGCCATTGTGTTGTCTCCATCGTTAATTTGCTGCAATGCATAGTTTTTAGAGAGTGTGTTTCTCTCTTTTTTTGTATCTATCTATTTCTCTTTCTCCCTCGCTTTCTTTATATTTTGCTCTCTCTCTCTCTCTCTCTCTCTCTCTCTCTCTCTCTCTCTCTCTTTTGTTCTCTCTCTTCCTTTGTCTCTATCAATCTATCCATCTATATTTCTTTCTATCTTCCATAATCTCTCTTCTCTGACTGTCTGTCTGCCTGTTAGTCAGTCTGTTTGCCAGTCTGTCTGTCTGTCTGTCTGTATCACTCTCTCTCTCCCTCTCTCTCTCTCTCTCTCTCTCTCTCTTTCTTTCTCTCTCTTTCACCTCCTCTCTCTATCTCTCTCTCGACCTCTTTCTTTCTCTCTATTTTTCCTACCATACCTCTTTCCCAGACTATATATCTATCTGTCTGTCTGTACTCTCTCTTTCTCAGACTATCTTTCTCTCGCTCCTCTCTTTCCCTCTCTCTCTCTCTCTCTCTCTCTCTCTCTCTCTCTCTCTCTCTCTCTCTCTTTCTCCCCCCCCTCCTTCCTTTTCCCCCCTGTCGCTACCAGCACTTTATTACCGCGTCAACCAGTATTTACTCGCCCTACCTTATCAACAATTACTTGCCTTTCAAAAGGATCTTTACAGTCGGGTGCTTTACAAGATTAAGTCCCGCCTTTCTCCCCACCGTCAAATCTCACAGTTTATCAATGCCGTCTCCTTCTTTTTTTGACTCTTTAATCCACCTTTCTATAATTTATTACACACAGTACTCCAAACCTAACCACAAAGGAGAAATTGTAAAAAGAGGTTGTAAAAATCCCACAGTTTATTAATTCGTCCTCTTCTGTTTTGAGTCTGTAACCCCAAATACTGTAATTTACTGCATTTTAAACAAGTCTTATCACAAAAGAGAAATAGGCGTTTTAAAAACGTGTTCATCAATGTGTTGAGTTGTTGAGTTGGTATAACGTCCAGCGTCAGCACTATTTAGGCTATATTGTGGACGGGCCCCAAGACTGACGCCTGAACATTTTATGTGCTGCGAAACACGAGACAGGGCGGGGATACCATGACTCCAGCTTTCCGTTGTGCGGCAGCCATGGATCTTTAAATAGTTACATGCCCATGGCTGTATCGCAGTATTGGATCCCTTTGGGGAACCTAAAAGATGTTAGAGAGAGACCAGGAATGAGGGGGGGGGGGGGGAGAAAGAAGGGGAAAGGTAGGAGATAGAAGTGGTGAAATAGAGAGATGTAGAGAAAGAGAGGGATGTTAGTGATATTGAGAAAGGGAAAGGGAGAGAGGGAGATAGAGGGTTAGTGGTATTGAGAAAGGTAGTGAGAGAGGGGATTTGTGAGATTGAGAAAGGTAGAAAGATAGAGAGGGAGAGAGGGGCAGATACGCATAGAGATACCGCTCTCTCTAGAGAGACCACCCTATCCACTATGGCTGCAGCACATAAAGAGAGAGAGAGAGAGAGAGAGAGAGAGAGAGAGAGAGAGAGGGGGGGTAGTGAGATTGGGAAAGGTATAGAGAGGGAGAGAGAGAGTGGGTTAGTGACATTAAGAAGAGTAGAGAGAGGGAGTGAGAAAGAGAGAGAGAGAGAGGGGGGGGGTAGTGAGATTAAGAAAGTTAGAGATAGAGAGACAGAGACAGAGAGGCAGAGAGTTAACGCTCACTATAGAGACCACCCTATCCATGATGGCTGCAGCACATAAAGAGAGAGAGAGAAAAATATAGAGATAGAGAGGAGAGAGAGAGAGGGGGGGGGCGTAGTGAGATTAAGAAATGTAGACAGATAGAGAGAAAGACAGACAGAGACAGAGATACCGCTCTCTCTATATAGACCACCCTATCCATGATGGCTGCAGCACATAAAGAGAGAGAGAGAGAGGGAGAGAGAGAGAGAGAGAGAGGAGGGGGGCGTAGTGAGATCAAGAAAGGTAGAATGGTAGAGAGAAAGACGGATACACAGAAACACAAAGATATACCCCTCTCTATAGAGAGACCACCCTATCCATGATGGCTGCAGCACATAAAGAGAAAGAGAGAGAGGGAGAGAGAGAGAGAGAGAGAGGAGGGGGGCGTAGTGAGATCAAGAAAGGTAGAATGGTAGAGAGAAAGACGGATACACAGAAACACAAAGATATAACCCTCTCTATAGAGAGACCACCCTATCCATGATGGCTGCAGCACATAAAGAGAGAGAGAGAGAGAGAGAGAGAGAGAGAGAGAGAGAGAGAGAGAGAGAGGAGGGGGGCGTAGTGAGATCAAGAAAGGTAGAATGGTAGAGAGAAAGACGGATACACAGAAACACAAAGATATAACCCTCTCTATAGAGAGACCACCCTATCCATGATGGCTGCAGCACATAAAGAGAGAGAGAGAGAGGGAGAGAGAGAGAGAGAGAGAGAGAGAGAGAGAGAGGAGGGGGGCGTAGTGAGATCAAGAAAGGTAGAATGGTAGAGAGAAAGACGGATACACAGAAACACAAAGATATAACCCTCTCTATAGAGAGACCACCCCATCCATAATGGCTGCAGCACATAAAGAGAAAGAGAGAGAGGGAGAGAGAGAGAGAGAGAGAGAGAGAGAGAGAGAGGAGGGGGGCGTAGTGAGATCAAGAAAGGTAGAATGGTAGAGAGAAAGACGGATACACAGAAACACAAAGATATAACCCTCTCTATAGAGAGACCACCCTATCCATGATGGCTGCAGCACATAAAGAGAGAGAGAGAGAGGGAGAGAGAGAGAGAGAGAGAGAGAGAGAGAGAGAGGAGGGGGGCGTAGTGAGATCAAGAAAGGTAGAATGGTAGAGAGAAAGACGGATACACAGAAACACAAAGATATAACCCTCTCTATAGAGAGACCACCCTATCCATGATGGCTGCAGCACATAAAGAGAGAGAGAGAGAGGGAGAGAGAGAGAGAGAGAGAGAGAGAGAGAGAGAGGAGGGGGGCGTAGTGAGATCAAGAAAGGTAGAATGGTAGAGAGAAAGACGGATACACAGAAACACAAAGATATAACCCTCTCTATAGAGAGACCACCCTATCCATGATGGCTGCAGCACATAAAGAGAGAGAGAGAGAGGGAGAGAGAGAGAGAGAGAGAGAGAGAGAGAGAGAGGAGGGGGGCGTAGTGAGATCAAGAAAGGTAGAATGGTAGAGAGAAAGACGGATACACAGAAACACAAAGATATAACCCTCTCTATAGAGAGACCACCCTATCTCTCTCTCTCTCTCTCCCCCCTCTCCCACTCTATCTCCCTTCCTCTCTGACCCTCAACAATCTACACCAATTTCGCTCTCCCTGTTGAATTTTTCGGACGACTTTGTCGACTCAAGACATCTAGATCTACAAAAATCAAAGACCATCGTTATCTCTCTACGTCCGTCTCCTCCCATTCTGTTATCTTTGCTTTTGTCTTGACTCCACAATTCCCCTCCTCACTCCCTCCTCCTGTCTTTGCACTTACACATAGTTGACTCAGAGCATCATTGCTCTTAACTCCATTGAAAATTAGAAGCAGATAGATTAAAGTAGTTCTAAGCTGACGACTCAAAACCCCATCCTTTCTAGCTTCACCCTAGGCAAGTTGAACCGTGAAAGAGTACAATGCACTATACACAGTGAACAGTAAAGACTTTGCGATAGAGGGATTCCTAGCAAAATAAAGACGATTATGTAATGAAATCTTTACCTACGTCCAATCATAGCTGTATTCTAAACTACAGAGCCAATGAACTATAAGAAAACCCCATGTCCTAATATCAAAAGGGCGTGATCATATGAAGTAAGATAAGATAAGATAAGATAAGATATAACTTTATTTGTCCTTTAAAGGCACATTTGATGGTCCGTATATGCAGCATGACAAAACAGTATAGACAGTTACGACATGAGTTATTACAAATATCGATATCAGAAAAACCTTTCGCCAAACGGCGTGATTCGGTCAGCAGTTCTAGAGG
>RQTK01000645.1:271811-291811 GCA_003991915.1 Elysia chlorotica
GAAAAGGGTAGAGGTGGGGAAGACGAACCTTGTCAACTCCCTTGTCTCAGAAGTAGAGAGGAGAGAGATCAAAGAGAGACACCAAGGTAGCGCCCCCGCTCTCTTATCTAGAAGAGAATTAGACTTGAACTCTTTGAGTGGGCGGAGTCAGGATGACATGATAGAAACTCTGAGCTACTCCATCTTATCATCAGAACTTCTCGCTCTATTATTGATGATTATGGAAAGCTATATTGTGGTATAAATGGCTTTGCGATCTTCAGAACAACCATAAATGACATAATCATGACCCTTAGCAGAGGGGGTTTTTCTTATCGCTGATTGGCTCCTTAGGTCTAGGATAGAGCTATGATTGGATGCTAGTGCAGATTCCCTAACCTACCGTCTTCACTGTTGTTATGGGCATGTTATTGCAAGGATTCTAATATCTTATCATCATCATTACTTGCTAGACAGATCGTTATAGAAATCTCCATTGATGCAATGACATTATTAAGGAGTTGGATTTTGAATATGTTGCTTAGTGCGAAACGTCAGCACTCTATAGACGATATTGTGGGCGGGGCTCAAGAATAACGTCTGACATTTTAATAGTGCTCCCACGCAGAAACAGTGCGGGGATACCAGGACTCCTGTCTCAGTCGGTCGCATTACATAGAACAATATCAAAGAACTAGATCACACAAAACTCCGATTAGTCTACCGTGAGCAGAACGCCATGACTGCCAGAGAAACCGTGCCAATTAAAAGAACTGGCTCAAAAGCCCTAGTATAATGTAGTAGTACTGTTCGGTGCTTTAACATTTTCGACAATAAGTACATGTATGATTTTTCAAATGCAAAGAGAGGTTGAAAGAAAAACGCATTACGTCCTTTTTTAAGATAATTCCAACAGGCTCATGAATTAAATCTGGTGTTGATTTTTTTTCAAATTATAGAGCGAACAGTCACGTGAAATTTATTGAATCTATTCTGGTATCCAAAAACGGATGTGATCAGCTTGTATTAACGCAAGTCCTGGTATCCATATCCTATCCTGGCGGTTTCGCTCCTACTGGTTGGGTCGGTGTCAGTTTAATCTGACCGGCTGAGACAAGAGTCATGGTATCCCCGCCCTGTCTTGTGTGTGGCAGCACATAAAATTGACAGGCGTCAGTCTTGGGACTCGTCCACAATATAATCTATATAGTGCTGATGTTGGACCTTAAACCAACTCAACTCAACTCAATCCTGTCTTTGTCAGACATTAGTCTTGCTACCCAACCACAAGATGGTCTAGTTTAAAACGTTACATTTTCAGGAACTATAGGCCTCGCGAGAAGGGGGCCCATGGCGGAAACGAGGACGGCAGGAAAGCACACTTACCAAATCATCAAACATAATCCCACTTCAGTTGAGTTGGTTGCTTAACGTTAAACTCTGGTAAAACTTTGCTTTCTCTACGCAAAGATTGCTATTATTTTGTCGAAAACTTGGAGGCTGGAACCGACAACAAACCATTTTCGAGATACCGTCAGCTTAGTTTTTAATAAGATGCCATTTTATGATGTGCAGTAACTGTAATGACATAGCAATAAGGTAACAGTGTGATTCACACCTTGGTTAAAGCTATAGTGCTATTATTTATTTCACTACAACGCGGATAATAATTAAACGCGACGTACAAAATCGTAAAAGAACAAAAACAAAAAAGAAGACACCGACGTTTTCCCCTAGCAACAATAGGATACTCAAGATATTAGAGTGCTTGTGATTAGGGGGCCACAGCCAAAACGAATACGATAGGTAAGGGAATCTGCACCGGCGTCCAATCAAAACTCCATCCTAGACTTACGGAGCCAATGAGCGATTCGAAAAATCCATGCTTAAAGGACGCGATTACGCCATCCGTTAACGTTGAGTAGATCGCAAATCCTCTAGTATTTTTCTGCATTATTTTTAATACATTGTATGACGACTATGAATGAAAACAATCAGAGGAAAACTGCTCATTAAAAACGGTAAAGCCCGTGTAAAGAAGGCGCGGTTCAAAGTAAAAATCTCGTAGGACAGTGCGAATTTCTCTGCTAGTTTAATACTAATAGTTTCTCCCTGGTTTCAAGGAAGATGCAATGCGGCGACCGGCCCGTATCAAAGGGTTCTGACAATGAAATTTAATTAGATTGTTACACTGAGTTCTATTAATAGACATCTGCGGGTTGTTGCGTTGGGTTACACAGTAAAAAGCATTCGCGGTTTTAACGGGTCAGAGAATGGGGTAAGTGGACTGAGAGAGTGAGAGAGGAGTGGAAAAAAGGAAGGTGTTTATTATTGTTGTTGCTTAGCGTTCAAAGTCAACGTTGTATAGGATGTTTTGTGGATGGGTCCCATGACTAACGTGTGACAAGTTTACGTGTTGCCACACAAAGACAATCTGTCTGTCTGTCTGTCTGTCTGGAAGGAAAGCAGGATAAAAAGTGTACTGAATGTTTCTCGATCTCAAAAGAAAATATTGCAAGAGAATAACACCCAATATGAAGGGATCCCTATATAACTTTTCAAACATAGACATTATTATTTATCACCCTATACATTTTTCACAAAAAAAGCGGCACATTTTTCTTACTAGTTTTAACAATATAACGATTTTTGTTGATGGGTTTCTTGTTTCAGTGCACAATTAATGTCCATGTCATGGAATAACATTATAAACAGTTTAAATGCTCAAAATAAATATTAACGTTACACAGTTATTGAAATTATTTTTTTTATAGGCGTTATAGGCGAAGAAAAGAAGTTTCTCGGACTCTAAACATAAATTGGCAAGAGATAATACGCACAACTAGTAATTTTTTCAAACATGGTTATTATTAATGGTTATTATTAATTTTATAACAAAGCAATTTCTTTTCAACAACAACAAAAAAGATCGGCCCATTTTTCATGGGAGTTTAACAATGTAACATTACTAACAAACACGTTTTTTTTTTGTTGTTGTTGCTGTTGTGGTTGGACGTAGTGCATTAGTTTACATAGAAATTCCCGCTTTCTTTTGTTTTTGAAACATAATGAACCCCCAGTTATAGAAAAACCTTAAAAACTAAGATCTATAAATGCCGCCACAGTTACCATAATTACCTAATTATATAAACTTTGTATCTGAAGGCTTACCGAACCATCTCAAAATAAATTGATGAAACTTTACACTTACTATAATAATTAACAGCTGTTGCGTTAGTCTAGTTAGTTGTTGTTGTTTTTTTTTGTTTTTTTTTTGTGTTGTTTTTTTTAGGGGGGGGGGGTCAAACGTTTCTTGTCAACAACTAGACTACACCTAGGACGGGTTCTAAGACTTATATCTGACAATTTCAAGTGTGCCGTACGTTGACAGTGCGGCGTCTATCACGTGGATAGCAATAAGGAAAAAAATTCTGTACAATTATTGTCTGTGGGTTTTCTGCCTGGTCCAAGAAAGCGAAATTTTTTCATATTTTCACGTCCCCTAAGTTCTCAAGAAAGATTCCATGCGGCAACGGTAAGTCAGAGTGGGGATTTAGAGACTTGGCTGGTATACTAGTAGTAAAAATTAAAAAAAAACCACCACCACCACCACCAACAACAACAACAACAACAATCACAACAACAACAACAACAACAACAACAACAACAACAACAACAATCACCATCCCAAAACAAGGTGGCTATAGCAGGGGTCAAACCCGCAATCTTCCGACTTGAAGTCACGCGCTCTACCGCGATTGGGCAATTTCTCACCCCCTCCCTCTTTCACCACCCCCAAATTTGAAATCTCTAATACAATGGGTCGCAAGTACAAGTACAGCGGTGTGGTAAATCTTACGAGTTGTCTTAAGATATGAGAAGGCTGAACATGAGTTGAAAGCTACTGCGACGTTGTTGTGACACGACCCAATATGATTTTTTGAAATGTCACTCTACTTCCTGCCGTGTCCCCACTTCTTAAAGCTCCGAAGTTGTAGTTGAGTTGGTTTAAAGTGTAACACTACCACTATATATATGCTATATTGTGGACGGGCCCCTAAACTGATGTCTGACAGTTTTATGTGCTGCCACACAAGAGACAGAGCGGGGATACCATGACTCATGTCTCAGTGGTTTACATTAAACTGACACCGACCCAACCAGTAGGGAGCTGGAACCACGGACCTTTTGCGTCGGAGGCCGATGTTCTACTCCACGGCCACCGTACCCCCTCTTAACGCTCTAAGCAGCATCTTATGGGGACAACTTTACCAGCTGTTTCCATTGTCCATCGTTAGTTCTTGGAGATATCTCTACAGAAAATTCACCACTCCAAAGCTACAACTTCTCTAAGAATAGTTTCGTTTATAAACGGAGACAGTCGGGAAATTATCCCGGAATGCTTAGGTCTTCCTTTTGTGTTGACGATTTGAAAATTAAAAACAAAAAAATGAAAAGTAAACAAAGGAGGAACAAGAAATGTTCTAAATATAAAAACGACATTACAGCCAAAGCGTGCGTAAACTCTTTAAAATTAATTTCTCAAGAAATTCATGCAATAATTTAAAATTTCTAAAGTTCTTCCTTGTTTCTCATTTCTATGAGGCAAATGTCACAACTTACAGATCCCGGGGCAAAGAGATACAGAAATGTGACGGAAACAATACATTCTCCCCAGTATGTGACGGAAACAATACATTCTCCCTAGGAGGAACCTTGGGGTACCACCAAGGAACCGTAAATAAAACATGGCAGTAGGCGTGGACCACGTTGTGTTGTATTCAAAACACAAGTCATGTCACACAAACGCGAGAGAAATATTGGAATATTGTTACATTTATAGCCCTAAGGTAATTAACATAACTCAAGAGAGAGAGAGAGAGAGATGTAGAGTGACAGAGAAAATGTTTAAGAAAAATAGACAGGAAACACAGAGTCAAAAAGACATGCAGGCACAATGATTCTTTACATCTAAAAATATGGCTGTAAATTTATCTTTTTTTTTTTAGATCTGAGATAATTACTCCTAAAACGGAGCTTTCCGTATAATGACTCTAAAAGGGCAACATATTAAGGTCTTCGCTTTGTTTTTTATGAAGTGTCAAGTCATGTTTTGTAAAGGGGACTTAGTTCTAGAGTTGTGGGGTCGCCAGCGTTTTGAAGTCGCTCTATGGGGTGTCATCTTGGTGTTGTACATGCTCACTCGTGCGCAGAGGAAATTAGCGGTAATTTCCGATAGACTAGATAGTTTTCAGAGACAAGAGTTAGTTACAAAGCGGGAGGCGAATGTAGCTAGCTAAATACTGGGTTTGAGTAAAAAAATAGGGAATTTTAGAGCGTAAGGGCGGGAGAATGAAAGAGAAAGCGAAAGTTACAATGCGTTGTTGTTGTGTATGAGTGAGCGAGGTAAGTGGGGGGTGGAGAATAGGGTGTAGGGTTGGGAGAAGAGACAGCGAGGTATAGTGATAGAGATAGAGAGAGGAATTAAGAAAGAGGTATATTGACAGAGAAAATGTTAAGAAAAATAGACAGGAACACAGGGGGAAAGGGGGAGGGCGTGGCAATCGTTCTATTGTCACAGATGGTCGCACCGCAGAGTGGCGACTTTGTTGGTAGCGGTACTAATGGGGCATCAGTCTGTTTTTAGCATAAATCAAGTAGAATGATAGACGAAGATGACAAGGGAGGAACATTTCTCAGCAAACCATGACAAACTTAATAGTTGTCAAGAGCTTTTTTTATCTTTTGATTTCAGAAGCTTCAGGGTTTTTTTTCGATTTTGTTTTGTTTGTTTCACTGGCATTATTCTACTGCTTTGTGGTTTTTAACAAAACGCGAAACTCCGAGTTATGTTAATTACCTTAGGATTATAAATGTAACAATATTCCAATATTTCTCTCGCGTTTGTGTGACATGACTTGTGTTTTGAATACCAGACAACGTAGTCCACGCCCACTGACATGTTTTATTTACGGTTCCTTGGTGGTACCCCAAGGATCCACCTAGGGAGAATGTATTGTTTCCATCACATTTCTGTATCTCTTTCCCCCGGTCTCTGTAAGTTGTCACAGTTGCCTCATAGAAATCAGAAACAAGGGGAACTTCAGAAATCTGAAATTATTTCTTGAATTTCTTGAGAAATTAACTTTAAAATTTTACGCACGCGTTGGTTTTAATGCCGTTTTTATAGAACCCTGCTTGTCCATTGTTTACTTTTTTTTTTAATTTTCAAATTATCTACACAAAAGGAAGACCAAGACATTCGGGATAATTTACCGACTGTCTCCGTTTAAAAACCAAACTATTCTTACAGAAGTTGTGGAGTGGACAATTTCTGAGCAGATATCTCCAAGCACTAACCACGGACAATGGAAAAAGCTGGTAAAGTTGTCCTAGTGTTAAAGTGCTGCTTAGACTTTAGAGCGTTAAAAGGATGCGCGGTGGGCCTAGAGTAGAACATCGGCTTCCGACGCAAAAGGTCCGTGGTTCGAGCCCTGGCGATTTGACCCCCTACTGGTTGTATTGGTGTCACTTTAATGTGACCGTCCGAGATAAGGAGTTATGGTATCCCCGCCCTGTCTTGTGTGTGGCAGCACATAAAATTGTCAGACGTTAGTCTTGGGGACCGTCCACAATATAGCCTAAATAGTGTTGACGCTGGACGCCAAAATTAACTGAACTCAACCCCGAAGCATCCATATAAACAGGCCAAGTTACCGAAATGTTCTGAGTTTACACATTGTGGCTTTATAATGCTTACAGTCATATAATTATCTCTAGTGACTCATTGTCATAGATAGTTCAGATTGATACTAAGAGTAAGACAGAAGTTTTCTTTAAGCTTACTCAATCTGCACTTCAACTTTTAAAATTAACTAATTGCCCATACTATTTCAACGGTAATAACTATAATTCACTTGGGGTAGAATGCACAAACATGACGTAGCTTACATCTCGCCGTAAGCCTTCTTATTCTTTTAAAATTGTTACGACGAGACGTAAGCTACGTCTACTTTGTGCATTTTATTTCTACCCGTGCACTCTAAATGCAATTTGTATATACTTCGGTGACTATGCCTGCTCTTTTCGGAAGTTTTGGACTCATCAGTTGTTGTTTTTAAGCGGCTTACTGACTGGTTTTAAACCAAGCCTATAAATAGATCACCAATGGTTTACACTGAGGCCTCCTTAAGAGCATACCCAGTCACCGAAATGATTGGATTGGGGATATTTTAGCGCAAAACGTGTAATAGTGATGTATCTCTCATAAATCATTGCGAGAGTTAGTTCAGATTAATACGCAGATGGTAATTTTAGTTCAGCCTACACTGCCTACACTGCAATAATGACAAATGATTTAACTGTTCCTATCTTTTAATTGTATAGTTTACTTAAACTCTAAATGCAAATTAATGTTTGTCTGCTTCGGTGACTTTGCCAGGTATTTTTGGAAGCCTGGGTTTACACAAAACAAGAAAACTGTTTACATTGACAGAATAATGCACCTGTACAACAATTCAGTGTTTATGACCTGGTTTGCTTTCCAAGGCTATCAAAAACAACAGGCAAAGTTACCGAATTGACTGAAGTGAATATATTAATTTTTTGAATACCAAGAGTAATTAATAGTTATGATCTCTTAATTTTAAATCAATATCATAGTTAGGACGGATTGATACTCGGTGAGTATTTTTTGTTCGGCATGCAACCCTTCTAGTCTTAGAATGTAAACAACCCTAAAAAAATATAGCTCATTTTGTTTATAAATGCAAATACATGTCTAATTCGGTGACCATGTCTGTTATTTTCGGTTCCCCTCTTTTTATTTATTTGCTAAGCTAATAGATCTGAAATAACTATAAAGATTGCCGATTGGGTAATAAATCATCAAGCTTAACCAAACATTGAAACAATATAAATTAATATATCAAGTGGTAATATAGTTTACTGCAGCATACGTAAGATAGGATTAGAAATAAATTTATTGTCCTTTAAATGTACATTTGATGGTCTGTATGTGCAGTAAAACAAAACAGTTTAGACAGAATTAACAGCAAGAGAATTTATGTTGATGCATAAATAATAATAATAATAATAATAATAATAATAATAATAATAATAATAATAATAATAATAATAATAATAATAAGAAGAAGAAGAAGACCAATACACTTAACAAGGGTGGCACAGTGGTCACAGAACATTGTAACGAACGAAGGACGAGTTGACAAGGAAAGTCAAACAGAATATAAAAAAATAACGAATGAGACTGAAAAAAATGTAGCTAAATCAAACCATCTAAAACTCTCGGGAGTTATAGAATAAAAATAGTAGGGCCTATACGTGGAAAAATGATGTAGGCCTGCCCTCTGTTGTTCCTCCTACATTGTATTTAATTATTACATGTATAAACAAACCAACGGCACGGAAAATTTAATTTTATGTAAATAAAAGAGCCCATAGAACAAATTCAGAAGAAGTGAGTGAGTTTGTTTTTACGGCACGTCAGCACTGTAACGACTATCTTGTGACCACGGTGTCCTAAGGCAATTAATGCATTATATTGGTAGCTCTCTGAGTGGTAAAAGAATAGAAAAAAATATAACGTGCATAAAAAGATTGGTTGAAAGTAAAGGGTATATACAGTGGTTTAAAAGATCCATGTGTAGAATTATCACAGTTAAATTTTATGATACATACCAATGTCCTTCAGATACCTCAGTTGGCATTGAGGACCAACATAAGGAAATATGCTCCCTAATGGTTTGGAACAAGGCTCGCGTCTCCCTCCCAGTGAAAAACTGGACAGTCAACCAGTTACGGCACGTCAGCACAGTAACGACTATATCGGGCCCATGATGTCTTAAGAGTGAGTGAGTGAGTTTGTTTTACGGCACGTCAGCACGGTAACGGCTATGTTGTGCCCATGATGTCCGAAGACAGTTAATGCATTATACTATTCCTTTTTACTAGTAACAACGGTTAATCCTCACGAAAGATGTGCTTGGGCCTAAACCTTGTTATTGTTTTGTTCTTTTGGAAACCAAATCTAGTATACAAGGAATTTAGTTGCGCTGGCCGTGAAAAGGACCTTTGGATGTTACATGTTTTAACATGTTACAAAATTGTCTTTTCCTTTCTCGATGAGCATCCTACATGGGGGATATTTTTCTTGACAAACGGAGACACCCTTTTCGTGCCTTGGTAGACGACCTTGCCAAAGATGTGGGGGGGGGGTGGGGTTGTTTAACGTCCAACAGCAGCACTATATAGACTATATTGGGGACGGGCCCCAAGACGGACGCATCCTACATGGGGAATATTTTTCTTGAGAAACGGAGACACCCTTTTCGTGCCTTGGTAGACGACCTTGCCACAACTCCGAATTTATGTTCTGGCGCTGGCGACATTTTGTCCTTTTTTTTTCTCTAGTTGCATGTCCTGTTTCTACAAATCCAAGTGCATGTCCTGTTGCCACAGTTCTAATTTCATGCCCTGATTACAAAACTCTAAATTCGTGTCCTGTTTACGCCACTCCAATTGTATGTCCTGTTTCCACAACTCAAATTCATGTCCTGTTTCCACAACTCCAAATTCATGTCCCATTTCCACAACTTCAAATCCATGTCCTGTTTCCACAACTCCAAATTCATGTCCTGTTTCCACAACTCCAAATTCATGTCCCATTTCCACAACTCCAAATATTCATTCCCTGTTACCACAACTCCAATTCATGTCCCATTTCCACAACTCCAAATTCATGTCCTTTTTCCACAGCCTCAAGTTCAAGTCCTGGCGAAATCCTGTTTTTTTTCCTTTTCGTTTTCGTTGTATATTTTCTGTCTCTGCTTGATACATTCCATGTACATCTGATTGTCAGCCATGGAACTTTAACGCGGTTGTGAACCTTCTGCTTCATACCTTCCATGGATGTTGGTGTAAGTCGCTTTCGAGTTTTTTGTTAAAGTTTCTTTTGCGATCTGGTAAGCTGTAGTAGGTCTTCTCCTTGTTCTTATTTTTCTCCTGCTTAAAGATAGCCCAGAAAATTGGCAACTTCAAGGTTTGCGAAGTAAAACACAGGAGAGGGCGGTTGGTTGGTTGGTTGGGTTGGTTTAACGTCCAATAGCAGCAATATATAGGCTATATTGAGGGCGGGCCCCAAGACGGACGTCTGACAATTTTATGTGCTGCCACACACGATACCATGACTCCTGTCTCAGCCCGTCATATTATACTGATACCGACCCAACCAATAGGGAACGCAACGGCCAGGATTCAAACTCGGGACCTTTTGCGTCGGAAGCCGATGTTCTACCCCTAGACCACCGCGCGTCCCACAGGAGGGGGCGGACATGTCTTTTACTCCACATTGTTTGAATTTCAGCCATTGGTCGTAGGTGGTTAGCTGTATAAAGTGTTTCACCCGGGTTAATGTCACCGTCAGGTTAACGTGTAGGACCCTCCGGGAGTGAGTGAGTGAGTGAGTGAGTGAGTGAGTGAGTGAGTGAGGGAGTGAGTGAGTGAGTGAGTGAGTGAGTGAGTGAGTGAGTGAGTGAGTGAGTGAGTGAGTGAGTGAGTGAGTGAGTGAGTGAGTGAGTTTGTTTTACGGCACGTCAGCATGTTGTGCCCATGATGTCCTAATAATAATTCCGGGAGAATCTAGGACTAGGAGAAACCCGGAGAGAGGGAGAGAAATATCTCCCTCCCTCTATAGAGAATATAATGTCACCGTTGGGTTTATTTCCCTTATCTTAAGTTCGGGGTTATTTTCACGTTCGTATTGTTTTGTCCACTTCTAGTCCAGATTTTACTTACACGTTCGGTTGTTGTTGTTTTTTTACAAAATCCGGTGGGGTCCGCTGGGCAAATTTCAACATCTTCAATGATATTGTTGAGTAATCACATACTGATGTTGGCGATGAACACAGCGCTTTACACAGACTGATGCTGGCGCTTTACACAGACTGATGCTGGCGCTTTACACAGACTGATGCTGGCGCTTTACACAGACTGATGCTGGCGCTTTACACAGACTGATGCTGGCGATAATCACAGACTGATGCTGGCGATGATCACAGACTGATGCTGGCGCTTTACACAGACTGATGCTGGCGCTTTACACAGACTGATGCTGGCGCTTTACACAGACTGATGCTGGCGCTTTACACAGACTGATGCTGGCGCTTTACACAGACTGATGTTGGCGCTTTACACAGACTGATGCTGGCGCTTTACACAGACTGATGCTGGCGCTTTACACAGACTGATGCTGGCGCTTTACACAGACTGATGCTGGCGCTTTACACAGACTGATGCTGGCGCTTTACACAGACTGATGCTGGCGCTTTACACAGACTGATGCTGGCGCTTTACACAGACTGATGCTGGCGCTTTACACAGACTGATGCTGGCGATGATCACAGACTGTTGTTGGCGATGATCACAGATTGATTTACACAGACTGATGCTATGGATGATCACATACTGATCGTTGCGCCGATCTGTACATAGATCGTCAAGCATCGACTGAAGGTGATTTACAAGAATTAGAGCTAGCCACAAAATGACTTACCCGCACAGTAAACTGTTCTTCTAAGAATTTTCGCCATTTTTAAAATGTCTTAGAAATGACTTGCAATTTTTATAGTATCTCGTCTCGCGGTATCGCTACCATGACAACAATGACGAATTTCGGGAGATGGCGCGAGAGAAGAATTTTGCGTACGTGCATCTAAGAGAAGATGTCTAAACCAGAGAAATTCCCGCAAAGTCTCGGCCTTTTATTTATTTTTATTTTTTATTTTTTTTTGCTTGTGTTGTTGGGTTTTGTCTTTCCAACAGCGAGAAGACAAAAATGGTTAGAGCTCTAGGATTCCCTCAGTAAAAGTACAAACAATTCAAAAAAAACCTACAGAAAAAACAACGAAAACAAAAACAAAGAGCATACATTCTAAAGTAGGCCTATTTTTTATATTTAAAAATGTAAAGAAAAAAAAAAGACTGGATCTATTTTTATTTCCTTACCTCCAAAAACCAGACAGGCGAAAAAAATAGCATAATTACATCGATCAACCAGTATCTCCATTTGTTTGTTTGTTGTGTTAATTACTGATTGCTATAGTTTCCCTTTCCACATCCTAAAGGTCACACAGATGCTCTCAAACTACTTGTGCCTTGATGATCATGTTTATTGCATTGGGGAAATAAACTCATAACATTTATCTACGCGTATAAATAAAGCAATTGATTTTGCATGTTTATGTTATAATGACCAATGTTCGATTCAACTATTTTTCTCTGACATAGGAGGGACTATTATGATTTGATTTTTAAAATGTAGCTTGAATACACATTTATCGATATAATGAAAATGCTTTGATGATTTTCAATCATATTTTATCTTATGATTAGTCAATTCAAGTCTTGGATTTTACAATAAAGGAATTTTCATGTTTTTTGCTCTCTGTCATTTTTGTTGTTGAAAATCATGCTTTCAAACTTATATTTCTATTCTAAATACTGTTATTATTATTATTATTATTATTATTATTATTATTTCAAATATACTCTACTTCACTTCATCAATAGTATGTCTCTGTGGGAGTGTTAATATCATTTTGTGGCGTATTGATAAATATAGAATTATTGCCTAGAATCGAGGGAAATTAAATGTGGTACATCGCGAGGCTACCCAAAATAACAGAGTCACCGAATTGTCTGTAGTAAAGACATGTTTAATAACAAGGGTAATAGTGATTTATTTGGTAGAAATATTAGTATTATAGTTAAGACAGAATGATACTCGATGAGTATTTTTTGTTCAGCCTTCAAACATACTAGTCTAAGATGTAAACCATCCTAATTTTGCCTAACATCTTAATGATATATAGCTTACTTTGGTTTAAATGCAAATGTTTGTTTTTTTTTTCGGTAACCCTGCGTGTAATGTTTTGGCTACATAGCCAACTCTTTACAGAGTCACTGATTTTTTTAAAGCGAGTCTATTCATCGTATGAACATGTTATGCAATCCACAGGCGCTTAATGGATAAATCCATTGCTTAGTTTTATTGTAAATAAACAAATCCAGTGAAATTAATCTCATCGTAATAAAAGAAAAGCATAACTATAGTACGTTAAAAAAAACAAAAACAAAAAACAACAGCGTGTTCATCTGTTACACAATAAAAGACCGAATGGCTGGAAAAGCCTGTAGTTTTTGTAGTTTTTGTAGTTTTTTGGTGCGTATCGAATTTCGTGCGAACGTTTTCAGCTTTGATCCCCTTGTTGGTGATAAACTCAAACTCAAAACATGAATCCACAGCTTGTAGCGTCTTGGCGGATGATATTCTATAGGCAAATGTTGTTCTAGCTGATGATATTCTATAGGCAAATGTTGTTCTTTTCACGTGAGATAAAGAGAGATAACGGCTTTTATTTCAATGGGGGATTAGTTTAAAAAACCGCTGCCTATACTTGAATTGCGTATTGAGGGTACATCTTCATTGCAATATCCTTTCGTTGTTCAATACTGCAACAGCTGTTTCAACAAAAGAGAATTTAAGTGTAAAGTTATTGTAAAACCATTGGCATGGCGCAGTGGGGCTAGAGACATATCAGATGTTTGATGTTTGAAACCCATCGATCAGATATTTAAAACAAAGGACGAAAAAAACGTAACTCTGGGGATGTAATCGATACAAACTCAGTGAGATAAGCTTAATTATGAAAAGTGAATATGCTGCAATACAGGACAGATTTAGGGATTCTTTAAAGTAGAAATCAGGACAACAGCTATTTTCATCATTTCCCAAACAACGAAATCGTCTTCTTTTGCGTGAATAGTAGCATCTTTTCAACTGATATCTACATCCTTCCTTCAATACCCCACTATGAGTGCAAAAGACTGTATATTTCGAGACTGAGTCTGTATTAGAGATCAATTAGATTTCCTTCGCCGTAAAAAAAAAATAGGATTAATGTCGCAAATGGGTAAAGCAGATACATTTTTAATTTATTTTGATATTTTTTTGGACGTGCCTTTCTTTCCAGTACACGTAATTGTGATTCTTTTGTGCATCAAGGTGTTGACTTTTTAAATAGATACTAAAAAAAAGAAAAAGATTGCATGTCCATGTAAAATATTCTTTTGAACAAAACGGTTCACGGTTTGCACCCCCATCCAAAAACAAAACAGCAGCAAACAGAAAAACTTACAAACGAAAAAAAGACAAGAAAAGCAACCTATAATGTATTAAGAATTTTAAGAAATATAGAAACGTCTTGAAAATATTGTCCCTGAGTATGATAAATTTTCATCTTTTCGTAACACGATAATTGATATAAAAATTAAAAAAAAAAATAAGGGAGGGTAAGAATACACATTGAATCAATACAAACTCACAAAGTAAAGCTGGCGATGATGAAATAGAAAACAAAGTGACGCAAGAAGGCGGACAGCGATAATATAGGTTTTGCGATTCACACTACTTTAACGAAAAAACGTAATTTTGTTTTTTTGTTATCGCCGTTCCGCATCATAGTCGTCAGACTGCAACGCCTCGGCTTCCTTTTGTATTCTTGTGCATATCCACTCCACTGATCCCTCTGTTCTGCGTAATGGTGTCGTCTAAACAAAAAAGGTTTTCTGAGCGCTCATTGGTTCCGTACGTCTAGGATAGCGCCATGATTGGCTGCATGTGCAGATTCCCTTATCTATTATTGTCAATGTTGCTATGAGCCTCGTTATGGCAGGACCTCTAAGGGTCCGAGCACACCAAGCTAGACCAAGTGTAGGTCGTCATTCACATGCGACAAAGTAGTTTGTCCTGGTATACATAAGCGAAACGAAGACGATACGTAAGTAAATTTGCAGCGGCGTCTAATCAAAGCTCCACCCTACACTTAAGGAGCCAATCATTATGAGCGATATTATCTTACCTTACCTAACGGACTTAATCATGTCATTCTTTATCGACTTATATATCGCAAATCCTGTATAAAACAAGAGACGCAACAACGCGGATAGGGCGATCAGTGATAATAAAGAGACCCCGATCCGATCTATCGATCTATCTTCCTTTGAAGTCTCGGCCAACCCTCGCAGGAAACCCGAGACTGCGTAAACCTGCGGGGATTTCCACAACAACAGTACGCGCATGCTCATTCGACCTCTTCCGGATGTCGAGCGGAAGTACGCCTTTCTTATCTCCCTTCGGTGTTTTTTTGTTGTTGTTTTTTTTAATTTTGCTTTTGCAATTTATTCTTTGTATAGATAGATAGATAGATAGATAGATAGATAGATAGATAGATAGATAGATAGATAGATAGATAGATAGATAGATAGATAGATAGATAGATAGATAGATAGATAGATAGATAGATAGATAGATAGATAGATAGATAGATAGATAGATAGATAGATAGATAGATAGATAGATAGATAAATATACCATTGTTAAACAAAACGATACATATCCATATGTTTATTGAACATTAAGTAGGAAGTTTATTTAGAATTCCCTGAGATTAGTATCAGAAACACATTTTTTAAAGTTCATCCGAATATAGGATCAGCCCTTGAATATATTATATTACAATTTTTCTTCTAAGCGGTAAATTTGAGTATTATCAGATCACAACAAGCAATGTTTGTTGGCCATTATTTTCATTCGCAGGCATAGTTTACAAAGTACACATTAGGACAACTGGGAAGATGAACGAAAAGAGAGCGAGAGTTAGGCAAAAAGAAATACTATCTTGGATGGGTTAGGAAGATGTTTGTTGTTGTTTGTTTTTGTTTAAACGAAAAGAGAGCGAGAGTTAGGCAAAAGGAAAAAACATTTTGGACGGCTTAGAAAAATGGCTTGGTGGGGATAAAAGGATCAAGTTTGGTTTTGAAATGCGATAACAGAGAGATGTTGATGGGTATTTGTCACCAACGCCAATCGGCACAACAATCCATTAGAATGAAATGTCCACTATTTCAAAGAAAAAAGTGTGTATATGTATTCGAGTTGGTACTCATCTTGGTATAGATGATAGACTTTATAGGATTCTTTGGGAAGTCTGGACTTAAAACAAACAAAGAACTTCTATTAATATCTTCTTCTTGTAGGACGCAGGTTGTTCTAATTTCTTTCTAGAGGGGTGGAGAGGGGGTTAGATAGTATTATATCCTGCATCAATCATATAAGTAAATCATGTAATAAGTCTCAATTTTAATTTTAAAAAAAAATAATGATTTGACAAAAAAAGGAATTTCGTAGTTCAAGTGGGAGAAAAAATCACACGAATCTCTCCCTATAACTTAAATTCGCGGTACAGTCGCTCTCTCTCTCTCTCTCTCTCTCTCTCTCTCTCTCTCTCTCTCTCTCTCTCTTTCTCTATCTCTTTCTCTATCTCTTTCTCTATCTCTTACGAATCCACAACTAACTGTATTCTCATTATTCTATAACAAAACTCAAGGCCAATAACCCCTATCACTGCATCACACACCGTTTTTCATTAGAAAGTTCTCTCACAACGACAGAGCAATAATTTCCACTACCTCAATCACTGATCTACTCATTGCAGAGCGCCAAAACCCCTTCTTTCACGGCCAAATTAATACAAAATACCAGCAACTCACTTGAAATCTACTACTAGCCTTAGTCTGATTTCAAGGTGGGGGAATTATTATAAAAAGAGTTATCAGTTGACTCGCGTTTGAACTTATAAAGACCTTGTGATCCACACGACAAGAATGGATTGCATAATGACGACCCTCAGACATAAGGTTTCTCTGATCGCTCATTGGCTCCGTAAGTTAAAGTAAGAGCTATGATTGGACGCCGGTAAAGACGTTATAGGCTATGCTATCGCAAAACTTCTAATAAATGTATAATTATAAAACAGAAAAGAGTTCGGTAGATGCTCGGCATATTTCACGCTTGTCTTGTCCTTGCATTAAGTCCATTCCTGATTGTCCAGGCGTCACTCCAGTTCTATATTGTTCTATCTCATCTGTAGAACACTCTATATCTTTATTGTGAGAAGAATAAGGCAGTCCGAGAACTATTATCAGACGCTTTGTGAATACAATTATGAGACAGAGGTAGCTAGTTGTAGGGTTCCGAGAGAATGCCAGGTTGATCTAGAGAAGGAGAGAGAGAGCGAGAGAGAGAGGGGGGGAGGAGGAAGAGAGAACGAGAGAGATAGATAGAGGGAGAGGAAGGGAAAACGGAGAAAGAGAGAGAAAGAGATGGAGGAAAGGTAAAGATAGAGAGAATGAGAGAGATAGAGAGAAAGTGAGAAAGAAGAAAAAGAGATAGGGGAGAGAAAGATATAGATGGAGGAGAAAGAGGGAGAGATGGACAGAGAGAGAGAAAGAAAGAAAGAAAGAAAGAAAAAGAGAGCTCTCTCTCTCTCCCTCAGTCTGGGTCTAACATCTCCTAGGTCCCCCTTAGGAATCCTATCATCCTATACTTCGTGGGATGCGAGAAGGTAGAACCAGATAGAACATTATCCAAACCCAAAGTCCTCAGTGCTTGGCGCAGAGAGAGAGAGAGAGAGAGAGAGAGAGAGAGAGTGAGAGAGAAATAGAGAGAGGGAAAGAGAGAAAGAGAGAGAGATAGAGAGAGAAAAAAGAGTGGGATGCGAGGGTAGAACCAGATAGAACATTATCCAAACCGAAAGTCCTCACTCCTCAGTGCTTGGCGTAGGTCAAGCGGAGAAAACCGGTAAATTGTCGGTTGGAGGTCTGGCAAGAACTCACCTTCGCGGGGAGGAGAAATCAGACCTGGGCGTGCGGAGATCAAAGGACGACACCGACACGGCACGAGTTGTCCCCCTCCGCACGTCTGCGTGTCGTCTGCCGACTGCGCGGCGTGCGCGCGCACCCTCTAGCGCCGCTAATTAGTGCGCCACAGGAAGTTCATATTCATACGCGCTTCCGGTTTTTAGCTTTGATAGGTAATGGATGGAGGAAGAACAACGGGGGTTTTTAACAATGGAAGATAGAATCATACTTTGTCTGGGTTTTTTTTATTCCCTTGTTATATTTTGTGTTGGTTTTCTTTGTTATTTTTTTTTTTTGGTTAAGGTGTTTTCTTTGATCTAGGTACATCATTCCTTCTGCTACACTAAATATTTCAGTTGTCGCCTGCATTGCTTTTGGTTAATGATAACAACCATAATTTCTGATTGTCGTATGTGTCACCAACTGCCCCCAAAGTTCGAGTTTTCGTTTTAGATGACAATTCTCATCTCTTCGATGTGGTCTAGGGGTAGAGCATCGCCTACGACGCAAAAGGTCCCGAGTTCGAATTCTGGCGGTTGCGTTCCCTACTGGTTGGGTCGGTGTCAGTTTAGTGTGACCGGTTGAGACACGAGTCATGGTATCCCCGCCTTGTCTCGGGTGTGGCAGCACATACAATTGTCAGGTGTCAGTCTTAGGGCCCGTCCACAATATAGCCTATATAGTGCTGTTGTTGGACATTAAACCAACTCAACTCAACTTCGAGCCCCACATAACTATAACAGATGCCATAATCAAAACACGGGTTTTTTTTCTGATCGCTCATTGGCTTCGTAACTCTAGGATTGAACTATCATTGGACACTTGTACATATCCCCTCACCTATCGTCTTCATTTTGCTATGTACCTCTTCATCGCAAAGCCTTTATTATCGTCAAGTCTCCCAACAATAATAGCACCCATCACTAATCACAGAAAGTCTGCGAACTCCGTTACCTTGCCTATCGTGGAGGTGAGATCGATCTCGGCTTTGAAGATCCCCTATCATCTCCGACCTCACATTGCACTCGGCAGATTGGCATTCATTGGAATGAATGCTTTCAATTCACATCGCCTGGCCATTTTACTCTCGCCTGGGTTGGTACCAACTCTAATAGAACTGGACGGCAAAAGAACTTATCATTTGTGTCCTGCTGGTTGGTCTAATTTGTGTAATCAATTCCGCCTGATAAACATGAGCTAAGAAGTAAAAAGCCGGCTTTAATGAACTTCATTTGCACAAATTATTGATCTCCATAAGACCGAATAAGATGTGAATGTTTTTTAAGTTTTTTTTTCTTGAAATTGAATTTTGAGTTCTTACTTGAAATCGAATTTTCAGTTCTTACTTTAAAATTTAAATCGAATTTTCAGTTCTTACTTTAAATCGAATTTTCAGATCTTACTTGAAATCTTTTTTTCAGTTCTTTCTTGAAATCTTGTTTTCAGTTCTTACTTGAAATCGAATTATCAGTTTTTACTTGGAATTTCATTTTGTCCAATACAGTGCAACAATCCTGGTTTCAATCATACTCTATAATTAATACTGTGTTTTTTTTCTCTCCTTCTTTTCTACTCATTATATAATCTTGCTATATTGGTCGAATATAAGGGAAGTTTGGTTATTCTTCTGTTATTCCTTACCCTTTACCCCATAATGTGTAAAATATTAGACACGTTTAAAGAGACCAAGAGTAGAATGCACAAACATGACGTAGCACATTCTACCACAGAACAGTAAGTTGTTTCCAATCAGAAAGGTCATAATATATTTGTACCAACATTTCAAGCTCCTTTTTTTTACTGCATCTTTCAAAGTTGGTAAGAAGAAATCACTATTTGATCGAGAAAGCAAATTTGAAGTATGTCTGACTGTGAAGGGTTAAGAACTAACTTTTCTTCTCTAACGTCGTTTTAACACTTTTTCCAGTGTTTTAATTGTAATTTCTCATTTTAAAAAGTGCTATGGATATTTAAATCCACTGCGATTATCATTTCGTTACTTTTGTGATGTACCTTTTATTCTTCGTTTTTCTGTTTTCTTTCTTTTTATTAAAAAAAAGAAGGCGTTTCTTTTTTGTCGCTGGTAGTGTTATCTACAAGAGAACAGTGAGGATCAATGTTTAGGCTATTTTACTTAATATGAAAATTTTAGTTCCTAATTAGGCATAGCGCCTCTTTCTACCTCTCTTTCTCTCTCTCTCTCTCTCTCTCTCTCTCTCTCTCTCTCTCTCTATCTCTATCTC
>RQTK01000646.1:0-12211 GCA_003991915.1 Elysia chlorotica
CTCTCTCTCTCTCTCTCTCTCTCTCTCTCTCTCTCTCTCTCTCTCTCTCTCTTCTCTCTCTCTCTCTCTCTCTCTCTCTCTCTCTCTCTCTCTCTCCCTCCACACAAAAAAAAACAATTACCCAAACTAATTAACCCGCCGTTTACGTCTGGTTTAATGGTTTTCCATCAGATATTAAAAGCTCACCTCACAATCTTAAACTAAAGGTTTAGTCGGTAATCTTAGTCTAATGACTCTAATCCATTAAAGAGTCAGAACTTGTAAATCGACTTACGTGTGAAGCCATCTTTACGCCTCTTTGTTTATTCAAGTCTCTCTCTCTCTCTCTCTCTCTCTCTCTCTCTCTCTCTCTCTCTCTCTCATTCTCTGTCTCTCTCCCTCCCTCTCTCTCTCTCTCTCTCTTCCTCTCTCTCTCTCTCTCTCTCTCTCTCTCTCTCTCTCTCTCTCCTCTCTCTCTCTCTCTCTCTCTCTCTCTCTCTCTCTCTCTCTCTCTCTCTCTCTTTCTATCTATATTTAAAGGTTTTCTGTCTGTTTTTATATCATATCTGCCAGTCTCTCTCTCTCTCTCTCTCCGTTTGTGTGTATCTCCCTCTCTCTTCTCTCTTTGTTCATGCCTATGTCAGTAAGTCTGCCTGTCTGTCTCCATCTCTTTGTTTGCTAGTGGTAACAAATCAGCATTAGCACTTAAAAGACAGGTACACAGTTGCAGCATTAGTGACTCAAAAAATAAACAGATCGCATTGCTGTGGACTCGACTCTATACTATATTAAATATTACTAAGGCTTAAGTCAAACCATAACCAGAGACAAAGAGGGAAACTAAAGATAGGGCTTGAGATGAGACAGTGAGGATATTAAGAAAGAGCAGATAATAGGAAGAGATAGATATGAGAGGGATAGGAAGAGACCGGGGGGAAGGGGGGGGATAAAAAGACTTTGAGAGAGAGTGAGAGAGAGTTGTTGAGTTGGTTCAAATCCAACGTCAGTACTATTATAGGCTATACTGTGTACGGGCCCCGAAACTACTATCTGACAATTTTATGTGCTGCCAGGGGCGGGGATACCATGACCCCTGTCTTAGTCAGAGTTAGAGAGAGAGAGAGAGAGAGAGAGAGAGAGAGAGAGAGAGAGTGAGAGATAGAGAAAAAGTGGCAGATAGTGTTCAAGTCTTAAGAAATACACACAATTAAAAGGTGCATATGTACTAAGCTTTCCTAATTTATATAAATCATCCACGGACAGACAATAAAAAGCTAACCACACGTTGAGGAAAGATGGATGATGAGTTTAGATCATTAGCGCCATCATTCTGTACAGCTCATCTCAGTAGCACTAACTCAGCTTTACATTACCTGATGTTCTATATACCATATAGAGAGGAATAACAAAACGATAGAACAAACTATCTCTTCATCAATGAAGGTACAGGTGATTCCTGTACACAGTCATTGTGCAGGCAGCTTAATGCTGAGATTGGGCTATCATTCGTATAACTTGAAATAATATCCAAAGTTTCCAAACAAATCTACAGACTATCTAGTATGTCAGGTACAGACAAGCGGAATTATAATTAGCCTCCAGGTCTACCAGCCTCAAGGTCCTTCACTTTGCACTTATTATTTATTGAGAAACAGAAAGTCATAAAAGGCATAATTATTTCCCATTGATATTGGACTAATCTCTGGACTTATTTTTTTACATTATTTTTAGCTCAGAGTTTTCTTCAGGCATAGGTGTTTTGCAGTTATAGGTCATCTATGAAGCTCCTTCTATTCTGTTTTGTATAGATTTAATTTATCAACAATAACTGGGATTACTGCGTACAATAACAGCATATTCATATTTGTAAAAATTACTGTTTTGCCTATAAACAATAATCTCTCGCCTATTATACCAATATCTAGTTTGCAATACATATATTGTTTCTTTAACAATGTACATGTATCATAAAAAAAGATGCCATCATTAAAAGCCTTACAGGAAAAAGCCTTAGCATAATGCCTAAATGTATGGGTAGAACCACGCTGCTTTATAATCTTACAATGGTGCATACAGGCACGATGACAACAAACACAATAAAACCATCCTGCTCACTTCTTGACTTCTTGGACTTATTCTTGCCATATCTGACAAGTCGGGAACCACACCATGTTATTCCGTTCTTTACATGGATGACAAAATATAGTCATTGGGATACTTGTTGTCATCAAACCTACATCAAGACACTAAACCTCTCTATGCCAAGTCTCAGTGAATCAATCACAATGGAGGGTCTAAAACCACATAAGTCAGCCATATCCATAGTACACCCCAGCACTAATTAAAATTTACAACAGTAGAGTCAATAGAACTCAACCAAACTGCATCTAGATTTCAACAACATCCCCTCAGTTTCCAGGCCCCATGCTCTTCACTAGAGGCTAAGTAAGTGAGTGAGTTGGTTTCTTAATGTCTACATCAGCAGCAAGGCTATGTTGTGCATGGGTCCCACAACTAACATCTGACAGTTTTACGAGCTGCCAAACAGAGACAGTAAGGGGATACCAAGAAATCTGTCTCATTCTCAGACAGTCACATCATACTGACACAGACCCAACGAGTAAGACACGAAATTTGAGAAATAATTTTGTTTTTCTCCAAACATGGGTTTTCAACCGAGTACCTCCCAACTGGAAGAACAACACTCTACCACCTGTCCCTCCTCCCCCTCCATTTCATTGAGGCTATCTTGGGCAATAAATAAAAAACAAAACGAACAGGATCCTCTTGGGAATGGAAAGCTAGGAGTTATTAAACCAGACAGCACATTTTTTCTAAAAAAAAAAAAAAAGTATTTGAGGGGTGCTAAGTTGAGGGTTGGGTTGGTTTTGTTTAACGTCCAAAGGGTTGGGTTGGTTGGTTTAACGTCCAATAGCAGCACTATATAGGCTATATTGTGGACGGGCCCCAAGACTGACGTCTGACTATTTTATGTGCTGCCACACACGAGACAGGGCGGGGATACCATGACTCCTGTCTCAGCCGGTCACATTATACTGACACCGACCCAACCAGTAGGGAACGCAACAGCCAGGATTCGAACTCGGGACCTTTTGATTCGGAAGCCGATGTTCTACCCCTGGACAACCACACCCCCCGTGCTAAGTTGAACCAAATTAAACCTTCAGTTGACTGTAACACGACAAATTGATCAAACGACGCCACAGTAATCTTGCTGCTAGTGCTTCATCCCTAGACCTCACCTCTTTCTTCATGACGTCGTTGGCCTGCTTGATCGTCTCAAAGTTCTCCTTGAGGCGTTTGTTCTCTCTCGTCTTTTCCTTCAGCGCTTGGTCCATCTGACTCAGCTCTGATCTCAGTCGCTAAACAAAGCAAAACAAAAACAAAACAAGGGACATTAGGAATACAATGATGCCAACTTGACATACCTTTACTGAACTTAGCATTTTTTTTACTACTGAAAATCGGTAGATTAAAAAAAAAATTGGCATCACAGAAGCAAGTGAAACAATGGGGAAGCTGGATACTGAACCTAGACCTTACTTTTAGACTAAGATGCTGAAATAACCCTTAAAATCTGCTGCAGTTTTATTTTACCTGAAAAAATGCAATGCCCAGAATAACGTTAACAAAAACAAATCTGTGTATATACAGTTTACTAATATACGAGTGAATTTCATACACTACATCTTAACTACAAAAACCACAATCAGTTTTTTTTTTTTCAACTACAAAAAAAAAATTTTTTAAATGATGATAACCTACAAAGAGTCACTGAGGCCAGTTGTTCTGATTAATAAAAACACTCAACTCTTTGCAAGTGAATATATTTTTACCTCTTCCAAGGCAGCCATTTTCACTTTGACCTGATGATCAGCCACTGTCTTTAGGCTCTCTTGAGAGATGGCAAGCATTCTCTCCCTTTCTTTCAGCTTGGCTTCCCTTTCATGCAGAATATGGTTTTCTTCCTGAAAGTTTCACAAGTCATGGAAACGGAAAAAAAAGTTAGAGGCAAGTGTGAATGGATAGTTTTTAGAAAGATGTGTCAAGACATATAAATCATTTAGTATATTTGACTATATAATAAAAGCTTGTTTCGCTTTGAATAACTGAATAAAACGTTTTCGGCCTCCCCCACTTGAGTTCACTAGCTTATCAGAGCAAACAAATTTATTAGAATTATATTAGTATTGCTGATTACAGCAAAGATATTTGAAAGATATATCATCTTTCATGTCCTCTGTGTTGAAATAAAGAGCAGGTTAAATTTAAAGAGCATGCGAAACTCACTCGTAACTTGTCGCTTATTGCCTGGAGCTCTCTGTAGATGCTCTTTATGTCCTCTTTTGTCAGTTCAACATCATCTGGATTGGGTTTGAGAATCAATAATAAATTGTAGAGTGAAATTAAAACAAGGAAATATACAAAAATGTACTGTATAACATGCAACTAAGATAAAAACAACTTTATTATAAACAAAGCTAATATTAAAAGCCAAATTATTCGGTGGAAACATTATATAAAGCTAATATTAACATCTATTTTTCAGTAAGTGAATATTATTCAGTGGACACTTTATGTTTGGTTCATCTCTCTTTTTTTTCCAGGTAAGTTTACTTTCTAATAAAAATAGCACATCAATGAATTTTACAGAGGTCTACGTTTTAAAATGTATCACATCTCCATGAGATGAACTGAGGCAGATTTAACATTTTTCAAAAATTACCACTCTCATCCAAAGCCAAGTGAGTCAGTTTGCCAGCTTTTCCTGCTTTGCTGCGAGACTGAGGCGCTGATTTCTGCTGAACTCGTCTCGTCCTAGCGGGTGGCTGTTGACCTTTAGACATGGCTCTCCCAGAATACAGCACAGCTGTGTCTAAGTCTGACTTTCTCCCAAACAGTTTTCCCAGAGGTGACTTCTCAAATGGTGACTCTATACCATCTGAACAGAAACCGAGTCAGCTTTCTATATAGTCACGATTAAACCAGATTGAAAACATAACTTAATATGCTTAGATTTTCCTAGATGAAAATAAGGCTAGAACTAAATTTTTCTAAGCTTTCCAAAGAAGAAAGTTAGCTTATTACTAGTCTTAGGTTTCTAAGGGGATTTCTATATAGTGAATGTCAACTTTTGCTTATAAGCTGCAGTTTTATTCTCAATGTATATTGATTTTTTTAAAGTACAAAAAGCTCTATTTTTTATATTTTAGAAGGTTTTAATATAACATTTTTGCCTAGAGACCATCATTTTTTTAAATGAACAATTCTTTAACTATTACAGGTAAAGCAATAACTGCCAGAGATTATAAATTAAAAAGCAAAATCTAGGCTGTTTTTTTTCTCTAAGTTCATGTGTCTGTGTGTGGGGAACAACTCATAAAAAATAAAATTAAAAAGGCTTAAGAAATTAAAATGTTTAAGTATTAAAAAGATCTAACTTAATAAACCACATGAGACAAGGGAACGTAAAATTTCATTCCATTCCAACCTTTTCTATAAACGCTTAGATCTATGTACAAGAAGCCAAAGTTCCAACAACCTAGGATAAGATCAGCTAAGTGTCAACCATAATTAAAAATTTCAAGTATAAAAACATCCAACTTAATAAACCAAATAAGACTAACAACCTAGGATAAGATCAGCTAAGTGTCAACCATAATTATCTTAATTTCGTCTTTAAGAACATGTATGCCGTCTTAGTACATGTGAGGAGCTTTCATGAAACGTAAATTACCTGAATGTGAATCCGAATCACTTCCTGTAAGGTCCATTGAGTTTTGATTCAGATACAACTACACTGGGGAAATTAAAAGGTTTTCAACTGTACTTAATTTGACATTTTTGCAAAAGAGAAGATTAAAATGATGGGTATGTTAGTAGTGTTTTTAGATCCTGTCATGAGTTGAAGCCAATAAAGGGAAGGTACCCACTTGATATCCCGATTACGTTTTTATTTTTAATGAATCTAAATTAAATCTAGACCTAATAAAACTAGATAGGGAGTGAAATCAGTGATCTCTTGATCTACTCCAAGTAAGGATGATTGGATTCAAATTCAGATCAATTACTTATGCACATTAGCTCTATATTAGGCAAAGAGAGGGATCTAGATCTATAGATTTCTAGACTTACTGTAGGCCTAAGCCCTAACAGGTTACAACAGGTAGGCTAGATCTAGATCTAGATATTAGAAAGTTAGATCTCGTTCCCCGAGCCCTCCATCTACCGAACTAGATAGAATAAGATTTTCGGGTGAACGTTATTACAATAATAGCACCTTGCTTTAGATCAAGATATATCTTTTCATTTACAAGCGACAGATGTAAGAAAATGTTTTGAATAATTATTTACCCTGGAGACATTCCTAGTTCCTGTTTGAATTTTCGTTTAATGGTCATTCGTGTTTTTACTATTTTAGTTTCACATTAAATTAAGGAGTATTTCCTATGAAATGCAACGAAAGAATTATCTATAAGATATTTTAAGGATTAATTTTGAATACTATTTATGTTGTAACGCTGGATTCTTCTAATTTACTTAACAAAATAATTGTTCCAACTGATATATCATCACATATAAATGGATTTCTGGTTACTAACTTACTATACAGATTCCATTTTTTTATACTTTTCAATATACATTGTTGTTTCCCTTGTCAATATTTTCCAACTTGTTCTTTTAGCCCATAGTGGGCAGTATCACCTGTGTTCAAGATTGTACATGCAGCATGTAGGCGAAAGAATTAACTTAGCAATATTTAGGTCTTATTCCTGATGTCTAATAACTTTTATTTTTCAAAGTGAGGTGTCGTCGAGGTAACTCAATCGGTAGTGCTGACAAGCTGTCCAACGTTGTCTTTTGTCTTTGTTTATTTTATTTGTATTCTACTTTTAAGGGGTTTTGTTTTGCGGTCTTTCTTTGTTGGCTATTGTTGGCTATTTTTGTTGCTGTTGTTGTTGTTGTTGTTATAGTTTTTGTCTCATATATTTACTTCGGTTCACGATAATAATAATAATAATAATAATAATAATAATAATAATAATAATAATAATAACAACCAAACCCCCCTCCCCCCTCTCTCTCTCTACCTCTCTCCTTTCCATCACCACGCCTTCATAATTTTTATTCATTTCAACTGAATCCTATTGTTATTTATGATTATTTCCATCATGCCAGTGCGGACCCACCTGCTTGAAGTAGAGTTAGCCACTCAGTTCAGCCCAGATCTCCTAGAGGATCAAGAGAGAGCTTACGAAACCTTTCAAGAGTGTGAACTTGCCGTTGACGAGGAGCGCCAAAGAGTAGAAAGCCTTTGTACTACTGGTATGGAAATAGAACATTGTGATGGGGAGACACACTCTCCTCAAGAAACTGAAAGTTTCACTCTAAATAAAGATATGAACGAAAGCCAACCAGTTGAAGATCATGAAATTTCTGTTCAAGAGAAGTTTGATTGTGAGGAATAATAATAATAACAAGTATTGCTTGAAAATAAGAGCCCAAAAAAGTTAACAATTGGTTTCTCACATTTAGAGGTTTTGCGTTCATAATTAAATTACTTTTTCAACTCTTTACTTGATCAAGCCACGAACCAAACGCCTCAGTAAGCGTGCCTAAGGGCCTCAGAAAAGCGATCACATTATGGCAAAGAGAAATTTAGAGGCTGTGTCTCATGAATTTTTATTTTAAGTGTTGGATACATTTTGTTTTTATCTTGACCTGTAAAGAACAGTAGAGTCAAATAATGGTTTTTTTTTTATCTGACTTGTGTCTTTATTCCACGCTGATTGGGTGGGTACCAGTACATGTACAATGTCTTGTGTGACTGGCAAAATCCTTCACATCCCGTTGTGGAGTCCCACATGGGATCTTCCTAAATAAAACAGACCTAAGTGAGAGAGCTAGTCGCTTTCTTCGAGCAAGATTTCGTGCTTAACGCTATATGAAAATATTTTTTTTTCTTTATTTTGAAAAGAACATTTTACTGCGTTCCTCAACGTTTTTAAAAGAAAAGTGAGTGTGTGTGTGTGTGTGTATGTGTTTGTGTACGTGAGACTCCTAATGTTTCAAGTTAAAAATATGTATGGCTATTGTGGTTTAATTAGTATGTGTGTGGGGAATAAATAATAATAATAATAATAATAATAATAATAATAATGATGATGACGTATAGAATAGTTGATACTGCTCATATTTAATGAGCTTCTATTAGTGTGTACCGGTTTTTCACGCAGTGTGATTTTAGACCATCACCCTCAGGGTGATGCATGTATCGATATATACATGTACCAGCAGTTGAAATAATCATGAACGTATCCAGTCCTCTGTGAAGGTCATCTGGAGAATATTTTATTGGGGCGTTGCCAAAATCGTGATTAATTAATATTTATGTAGTATTTGTTAGGAAAGTTTTAGCTTTTTTTTTGGTCAAGCCAAAGTTTTAGATCTGGATAAATACTCCTAAAAAAGGAAATAAGCCGAGAACAAGAAGAAGACAATATCAACCTTTTTATGACAAATATTGACAAAGCACGCTCCACTCACATTTTAATCCGGCGCACTATCCAGTCTATCCTACCTACGCGCATAGATTTATAGTGCTATTTATAAATCTATGCCTACGCGTTATCTCATCGATACAGAGAGAATTAGTATTATGTGCCTAGATTCTCTATAGAGTCACATACGGCGACGAGCCCCAAGATTTACGTCTGACAATTTTATGTGCTGCTACAAACGAAACAGAGCGGGAATATCATGACTTCTGTCTCAGCCGGTCACATTATACTGACACCGACCCAACTAGTTACAGGGGACGAATATCGCGAATATCGGACAAATAAATCTACCGATCGTGGGATTAGATCCGCGAACCTCCTGATCTGAAGACCAACGCTCTACCACATGAGCAAGTTTTTCCCCCAGTTTTATGTCTATTTCATGACGTATTGTATTAGACACAGAAATATCAACGCAAGTCAGAAGGCAATAAATTGATGAATGCACATTTTAAAAAAGGTACTCCATTAAAACACTCGATTCAACCGTTGCCAGTTTGAATGTAAATAGAAAGAACTCGGAGAAGACACCGAAACGGCTCTCATAGGATCATGAGTTTTGTATAGTATCCTGTGCGGAGGCAATGCTGCCACTTGAGATTCGAACGAATCTTTTGCTTTTTAGTCCCAAGCGCTACCGATTTAGCTACTTGGTGCCCCAAAGACCCTGAGTATTAGATACATTGTAGTGGTATTAGACCCCCATACGGCCGTGAGTGTTGTGTAACTCATATTAGGCTGAGGTAGAGGCGCTAGCTCATATTCGAACTTTTTGCTCATCAGTTCATAATGCAAACAACATTCAATGCGTTTTTAACTTATCTAGAATGATGGGAGGGTGGAGCAAGTGGTAGAACGTTGATCTTCCAATTGAGAGGTTGCTGGTTCGGAATCCACTATCGGTTAAAAAGTGTATTTCTCTGATCTCGTCCCCTACTAGTATTGTGTGACCGGCTGATACAGAGGTGCAGATACCACCACAATGTCTCTGTGTGGCGGGCTGGCAGCGACTAATATTGTTAGATATTACTCTTGAGACCCGTCAACAATTATAGCCTTGCAACTGATATAGAACGGTACCCAATAAACTCAACTACCTAATCTCAGTTATCCGGCGGTCCGGATCTGACAAACACAAATGCGTTTACTGCGCTACAATCAAACTTTTACATGAAAAAGCAAGTAGGTGATGCTTTCTGTTTCCCTCAGGAACAGGCCCAACAGGGACAGGGAGGAGTCAATAACGTCATCGCAGCTTCCGACCCGGCTTCCCGCTGTCTCCATGACCCCAAAACCCCTGAACCCTGACCTCGCGGCATCTCTCTCTAGGTCAGTGAACCCGGCCGGCTCGGATTACGTCCCCTGTCAGTCGTAGTCGGGGAATGCCGTGACTTCCAAGGCCACGATCCCCCCTCAACTTGGCCTCAAGGCCCCGACCGCCCAACCGCCCAACCGCCAGACCGCCCACTGCATGCACTTGGCGCTCTTTTCCGTGGCCCCGCCCACTCTCTGCCCTCTATTCTCTGCAATCTCTGGGCTGAGGGGCTCTAGATCTAAATCTAGTTTCTACTCGTTTCAATGAAATATATAGCCTACTGTCTGCAACCGGATTATGCCTAATCTAACCAACTCCCTTCCCCACACTACCCCATTTCACCCCACTCCCGTACCTTGACAGCCATTAGTTGTTCTTTTTTAGCGCATTTCTTGGGTGAATATTTGATGTTTTGCCAACACCTTTTATATATTTTTTTAATATATTGTTGTTCGTTATTTTCTACAAATTAATTTTTTTAAATAATTGGAACCATAAGCATGTTCTGTGATTTGGATCCGGAATCTTGTCAGTTATTACGTATGACCAACTGCTACACACTACACACTCGCCTACAGTTCAAGTGCATTGTTTTGTATTTTTTCTTCTTTTTATGACTAAGTACAACATTGTTGATTCACACTCTGGAATTTATTGTTTCAACCCAAATTCAACCTTGCTCGTTGCGCGTTACGTTCATGACATGCTTGTAGTTAGCCCACGACGTTATCACTCGCTTCGCATTAACAATCGGGAATTCCTAGAATTTAACACTTTAGATAAGGAAGAACATGAATTTCAACTTAAAGAGAACAGAAGTTCCGAGTACTGCCGACGTCATGCAGTTTATGAACATCTAATCAGCAGATACTGATAGTTATCATTAGCTCATTTCAACCTCTACGTATCTGGCTTTGTTCCTTGAATTTTACTCCCCCCCCCCCCCCCCCCCCCCCCACCCTCTCTCTCTCTCTCTCTCTCTCTCTCTCTCTCTCTCTCTTTCCATTTCATGTACATTGTTAACCCCCTCCCCACTCCTTTCCCTAATATTACGAAAAAAAACAACAACACACACACAACACGCATTATAAACATAAAAAAATTAAATCCCTCCATCGTACACCCCAAAAGCTCAAAGGTTGCCGATAATCTTCCTATCTCCTGCTTTTCCTCATGTGATTGGCATTTGAGACTTTGAGGATGACTGGTTGTTCTCGTGACGTCAAGGCTCCGGGAGGGGAAGGGAGTGTCCTTTGAAGAAAAAAACAAGAGGAGGGGATTAGGGGGAGGAGCCATTCGGTCGCCGCCTCCACGGTCGGTCGGCGCGACCTTGCACTGTTCCAAAGGCCATGGGCCATGCAGCTCGGAAATTTTCCACTGGCAGTTGAAACAGGAAAAAGCTGGAGGGAGCGCAGAGACTGAGACCAGAGACTAGTAGAGAGAGAGACTGCCATTGTTGAGATTTATGTATCGACCCGCTCTTTTATTCGGCGGAGGGAAGGAGAGAGAGAGGGAGAGAGGGATAGATATATATAGAGAGAGGTGGAAGGATAGAGATAGATAGAGGAAAGATTTAACGGATAAGTGAAGAGAAGGACACACTTAGAGATAACCAGAGACAATAGATGATATAACTGTATAGGTTACACGTCTGGAGAGAGAGAGATTGAAGGGATAAGGGAAGAGAGGGAGTCACTATTAGATTAGAGATAATTGTACAGATAGATACATTCATAATAAGAGAGAGAGAGAGAGAGTCAGAGAGTTTGAACGGATTTGGGAAGAGAGGACCACACTTAGATAGATATACCTATAGATTACACGTTGAGAGAGAGAGAGAGATAGAGAGAGAGAGAGAGAGAGAGAGAGAGAGAGTGAAATAAGGAAGTTGAATATAGACAGGTACAAAGACACACTAATAGATAAATATTTTACAGATTACACGAAGAGGGAAGGAAAGATAGCTAAGTAGATAAATGTATAAATACACCGCATTGCATCACATAATGAAAAATCATTTGCTCTGCATATGTACATTCCGGTGATTTCTTTGTTTAAATAATCATTTGCATTCTTGTCTTTCGCTGTTTTCTTCGGTTTTTTGTGTGTACCTGTCTGTGGCCTCTCAAAGCGGAAATATCAATCTTTTTGCTTTTAATGCACGTCCTTTGTCTTCTGAAGTTGTTTTTTTTTTCTACTCTCTATCTATTTCTCTCTCTCTCTCTCTCTCTCTCTCTCTTTCTCTCTCCTTAATATATTTCCTCTCCCCTCCTCTCTCTTTTCTGCGTGAGGATGCTTTTCTTTTCCCCATCCTCTACCCCCCGCCCCCCAAATC
>RQTK01000646.1:20904-39238 GCA_003991915.1 Elysia chlorotica
GTAGTAGTAGTAGTAGTAGTAGTAGTAGTAGTAGTAGTAGTAGTAGTAGTAGTAGTAGTAGAAGCAGCAGCAGCAGCAGCAGTAGCAGTAGTAGTATTAGGAGTAGGAGTAATAGTAGAAGAAGTACAAATAATAATTATTTTCAACAGTTTCTGTCTACAGCATATATAAACTAGAACAACTGGGTGTTCACATGCAGCCATCGTGAGAACGTGTTCCATAACGTGATTCTCTGACGTGTCCGTTGTAAAGCTCACCGAGTTAATGCTTTTGATTACTCTCTCAACTAGAAAACACAATGCACATTCAGAAACTGCTAAAGGCTGTAAAATGCGATGATGCGAAAACGGGATAGCTTTACAGCGTTCGGGATTCCCCGTTGGTTGATATTAATCAATAGGAAGTTTAATTAATTTCTTTGGCGTATTATTTCCTTTTAGTTATTGTTTGAATAGGGCAGCTTTGTGTTCATAAATCATGGCAATTTGGCGCAACAGAGAAGGTTGGTTGGTTGGTTGGTTGGTTGGGTTGGTTTAACGTCCAACAGCAGCACTATATAGGCTATATTGTGGACGGGCCCCAAGACGGACGTCTGACAATTGTTATGTGCTGCCACACACGAGACAGGGCGGGGATACCATGACTCCTGTCTCAGCCGGTCACATTATACTGACACCGACCCAACCAGTAGGGAACGCAACAGCCAGGATTCGAACCCGGGACCTTTTGCGTCGGAAGCCGATGTTCTACCCCTGGACCACCGCGCCCCCTGCGCAACAGAGAAAGGCTAAAGCTGTGTAATCACTGGGCGCTGGATGGAGTCATTAGTTTCACAATGAATTGTCCTAATCACGTGTGCGGGTGTTTTGTTGTTGTTCGGCCTTTCAACCTCAACGTGGGCAGGTTTGTCGCCGTCGTGGTAATCAGTAGTTTCCAACAAATCGGCCCTAGAGGGTTTCAAATTTATCTTCAGCGGCGCCATACCAATCATCGTAAATGTTATAAAAGATAAAACTCAATAACAATTCCCTCCATCACAAGATACGATAAGATTACTTTATTAATTCCATCAAAGGAAATTGAAAATGATATGTTCTGAAACATACAAAAATACGTTTGTAAAAATACCTACTACTTAAAAAATGTAGCCTACAGCTATAGTCATTAAAATACATATAAGAATAATTCATATTGCACAATCATAATACTAATTATCAGAAGAATGGATATAAATTAATGGTTTGGTAAAAGATCCTCTGTTGTGTTAGCTATAGTATTCCATGATTATAATTAAAAAGTGTGATGGATATAGGACAAAAAAAGTTGATTGTGTCTGTTTGTCCCAGTCTTTGGAACTCTATAACGACCACTGCGCTTAATCAGCTGGCCATTGTATAAAACATTCAGATCATGTATACTGTCTTTGACAACACATTTAATTTCATTTACAATATTTCAATTACACAAAGACATGATGTCCTCTTGTTTTTTCAACCTACCTCCCCAACAGCAGTTTTAATAATTTTGTCAAATGTTATAAAATGGATACATTTTTCTACGCATTTCTTTGGGCACATTACGACAACTTCATTGTTTTTATTTTCATTCGTATTAAATAACATGTGTTATGATTCCTTGTAAACGAAAACAAATAATTGATTTATTTTTTTCAAAACGTGCCAAGTACTTTGTACAAACTTATGGAAGTCTTCCGATTTGTTTTTGTTTTTCTTGCAAATCAAACAATCGTGTACTCACCCTCTTGGTTCAAAAGGAAATGTCTTGCACGCCAAACGGAAGGACAAAATAAAAAGAAAAAATGTCGAGACAACATCGTCGGTTCACTCTCGTCTTTGTCCTACTTGTTGGGTCGGTGTCAGTATAACATGACCAGCTGAGACAGGAGTCCAGGTCATCTCGCCCTGTCTCGTGTGTGGCAGCACAGAAATTGCCAGGTGTTATTTGGGGCCCATCCACAATATAACCTATATAGAGCTGAGGTTGGACATTAAGCAACCAACTCAACTCTCTCATTAACTGTTTCTCCTCTTTTCACCGCGCTAGTTCGACCTAGAAAGAGCAGAGTCTTCATTAGCGCCCAATGAATCCTTAACGATGCCAATCTTCCTCATGACCAGGTTGGGCCGTGCAGGTCAGGGTAGGCCATTCCACCCTGGTTGGCCTTGGTCTAAGTGCAACATATTTTCACCAAGACCCTAAAGTACTTGGTAGCAATGTTGTTGTTTTTTCTTTCCATTCTTTTGTTGTTGTTATTGTTGTTCTTTTATTACGTAAAGAGAGCTCCAAATCCGTGACAAAATCAAGTGTGAGATCCATTCTAGAAGGTTACGATAACATTTATACAACATCAGCAACGTGAATTTATTCCATGGCATGCTCTTCCAATTACTGGGATTGTTCTGCCCCTGCTGATCTGTTTGAAGTGCTTTGATTGAAGCAGTGGCCCCTGTAAACATGCGGCACCACTAACAATGAATAACAACATCATCTGCAGGCCTTCCCTTCTTCACGGCCTTGGACTCTAGAAATAGTACATTGACATATTTAAAAGTTCGTCACGCAATAAACACATTGGAAGCAACAACATAACAACAGCATCAAAGGAAAGTAATAAACAGTTGCAGAAGTGGCAGTGGATATTACCACGCAGTTGTCCGGCCTGAGGTCTATGACTTCAGCGCTTGTAATTATCCCCCAAAGAGCACATCGTTTAGGACCATATTTACAAAGAAAGTACTACAATGTACTATTTTTCTGAAGTTTCATAATGTAAATCAACGTATTAGAACCATATCAAAGCTAATTTTTAAATTCAACAAGAATGCAGTGCACATATACCCATAAATAATGACGTCTTTCAGTGGGCACCAATATTTTTTGGATATCGCCAACATTGTCATCCATATCGTCTTGAGACCTTTCTTTCAACAAATTTGTATCCACCAAAATCAGACACGTTTTTACTCACCATTATGGGATCGAGTTCTTCATTTCTTACTTCCTCATTGTCAAAACTCTTGATATATGACAAGACAAAAACTGTACATGTCTTTTTCGAATTCCGACTGTTTTGGGTTGGGGTAGGTGGGCATGGGGCATATCTCACTTTAAAAAGATTTTGTTTGAGTTTTGATGTAAAGGAAGTTGTTTAGGTTGTCTAGCCACTAAATAAGCTTTGTCAAGAAGGAGTCCCCAACTAAAGTCTAACAAATGTACTATCTGCCACACAGAGACAGTGAGGGAGTGCCAGGACTCCTGTAGCAGTCGGTCCAACTATGCTGACATATTATTTTGCCAGATCGTAGAGTCGAATCAGTAATGTACAAGCCGGATAGGATGTAAAGGGAGTTTTGCGTAATTTTATCAAAGATTTTAAATAAACAGAAAGCCCTGACATTTCGGCGTCCATGAGTTCTCACTTCTGTAATCACAGTATCACCTGGCAACGAGCGATTGCACGAGAAACAAAATGGCGGCGTTTATTAACTGAAATTTGAAAGCCGTTTGAGTTAGTTTAACGTCCAATATCAGCACTACATAGGCTATATTGACTTGAAAGCGATAAATTAATGCTGTTACACTGAAGAAAGAAAACGACAAAAAACAGTGCAATATTGTAACTTTCTTATTTGTATAAAGTTTGCGTATTTACTATTTTAAATGTTACTTTGAATGCAGGGTTTACTGAGCGAAATCTAGACATCTAAGTGTGAGCAACATAGTGCATGTAGACTGGACAATCCAATATGGAGCGCTCATTGAATCCACACTTGTCTCTCCGCGCTTGTCACAAAATCCGAACAGACCTGCTGGATTTTCACAACCAACGGAAAGTCAAAAGCCGCAACTGACATCATAACTTGTGTAGAAACCACTTAGTATCGCATATTTAAAACCTGATGTTAAACATGAAAGACGTAAAAAATAGAAAATTAAAAACATGAAAGTGAAGGCCATTTTTTTTTGGCAATTAGTATGAATACATATTCAAATCTTCAAACAAATTGTAAAATTTACACAGTGCGTCGTCATGCATGGGAAGGTGGTTAAAATGTATGCGAGAACAAGGATCGCGGTGTGAGCATGTTTTTAAAAGCCAACTAGAGTGGAACTTTATTATATGTCAATACTAACCTGGGATAATTACCATGATGAGCTTAACAGTATCTGCGATATCTCTGCTATGCAAATGAGCAGTAATTTACGCCATCAACGGCCTAGATTTGTATGTTAAACTTTAATGACCTTGGTTATTTTTTACATTTCTGAACAAATAAAGCGAACAGTTCACATAACAGTGGCCTGCTTGACTTAACAAGTCAATGTTTTCAAAGTGAAGTATTCATAAGTCCAACCCACACAAACTGTCACATGTTGTATAGCGTTAGTCTCACACTCGGGAATTCGCCGGTTCGAAACCAAAATTGGACAGTTTTTAAGTAGGATTTCGTCGCCTACTGATTGGGTCCGTATAAGAATAACATGACTGGTTGAGACAGGGATCTGCTTTTCTCCCACTGTCTTTGTGTAGCAGTACGTAAAATCGTCAGACGTTGTCTTATGGTTCCATCCACGATATAGCCTTTTTTGATGATATTTGGCGTCAAGAACCCAACCACTCGAACTGTCTACTGAATACTCACTTATGACCATCGCTAGTCCGTTTACTTTAGCAACCCAACCTGTTCAAAAGACTAACATGGACCTATGTCTGGACTGTCCTTGAATATTTTGTTTAATTAAAATGGCCTCTGTACCTCCCTACACCAATGCAACCCATAGCACTTTACAGCTTCTACAATGTTTACCTGCATACATTTTAGGACATATAAATTTGTATTACTGTCTCAAAAAAAGGGAACGACTTTGACCACTCAAGTGTTTAGTTGTATTTATGAAAAACCAATTTGAAAAAAAAAAGTTATAGTTCAACAAAAACTTCAGTTCTCATGATCAATCTCTCCAATCTCGAGGACTCTGGCCCAGAAAATATTTCCTTTTATTCCATTGAAAGAACTTTGAAAGTAGTTGTGATGAACCATTGAAAAGGTATCTTGTACTTCAAAACTTCCTAAAGTAAACAAGCATATTTTCCTTTAAGATTTGATCCTTTTCCTTTTTCAATTCTTGTTTGAATATCTACTTATCCATTTGTCAAAGAAGAAAGCGGGCGAAGATGAATTTATTAGGAAAGGGTGTTTTTTTTTTTTTTTTTTTGGGGGGGGGGGGGGATTGTAACCAAACACCTTCTCCTTTGTTATCATTTCCCTGAGCAAACAATAAATTCATGACATCCCTCGTGAACCTCATACGTTTGAAATGTGGGTCTCAGAACCTCCGGTTCATTTCCCGTGAGGCTAAGTAAACGTGTGTGACACTGACCTGGAAGATAAGTGGACACCGTGTTGGTCTAGTGGCCCCTGTCTCCCTGTCTCTCCCTGTCTCCCTGTGTCTCGTCCTTAGGTCTAGACCAATTTTGAAAGCCTCAATGAATAGCTTGAATGGGGATTAGGGAAAGAAAGAATCTAGTGGTAGTGCTACATATTCTTTTGTTGCCCCATTGTTGACAAGCAATCTGAAAATGTGTTGGGTTGGTTTAACGTCCAACAGCACACTATATAAGCTATATTGTGGACGGGCCCCAAGACGGACGTCTGACAATTTTATGTGCTGCCACACACGAGACAGGTCGGGGATACCATGACTCCTGTCTTAGCCGGTCACATTATACTGACACCGACCCAATTAGTAGGGAAAGCAACAGCCATCTGAAAATGTGCCCAACTATGACCCAAAAAAAACAAACAACAACAACAAAAAACTGTGTATGTCGAAAGTGAAATAAGTGTTTCGTACTTGCTTTTCCAACAAGTTATATTGAATGATTGTAGTTATCAATCTGGTTCATATACACAACTACTGTATCTCATTTCAATATTTCCTCTGAGCCTGTATCTATGGGCGAAGTGTTTACCTCCTCGGCCACCGGACTGACGGGGGTGCCATCTCTCCTCGCGCTCAGTCCTTCATTAGGTCAGGCCGTTACGGATGTTCGTGGAAAACTTCGCTCCTCAGCTTGGAATGTCATTGAGATTTCTTGTATGGGACATTTCATTTTAAACCGGTCTTACCTCTTCAATCGCCAAACAACCAAAGAGAAAAAGATTCCGCGCTTTAAGGACAATAGTCAATGCACAAGCTTGTGTCGGAGTTCATATAAAACATACTGATATTACAATTTGATTTCAATGGCGGATTAAGTACTTGGCAGGCAGTATTGTATTGGATATTGTAGGTGCAGTCATAGTTACAAGGTATACAAGGGCTGCACCTTAGGCATTATGAATTATTCCACGAGCTTTCGCCTTTTCGACGTAGGTTAGGCCTGTCACCATGAATGGCCCAGTGAATGGTTGACAGATTCAAACAGTTGTTGTTTTGACAACTTCTCAGCTGACATTGCCTATCTCCTCCCCCTCTCTCTCTCTCTCTCTCTCTTTATCTCTCTCTCTCTCTCGCTCTCGCTCTCTCTCTCGCTCTCTCTCTCTCTCTCTCTCTCTCTCTCTCATAATAATAAATAGAAGAATACGCACAACTTAGCAACTGAGGGACACAATAAATCAAACACAACTCACACACACCTACACCCCCACTCTATCACGGACCGCAAACAATTTTTGTTCTCATAACCTAGATATATACTTGATATATCAGCCTTTCACTTATAACGTACGACATTGCCAAATTGTCTGTTGTGTAATCCTAAATTAGGCCAGTGAGACAATTCCAGATCCGCCCCTCCCTCTTTCACCGTTTAGCCCCTCCCAAAAAACAACCTGTTATGCGGACTATCTTTCACGTAGCTTGCGTATGAGCATATGCCCTCTACAGGAAAGCTTTGCACAGGTTGAAAAAGAAATCGTTGCCATTGATCGCTTTGTGACCTTTTAACCTGCAGTGTATACGAGCATGGTAAAAAAAATAGTCTATTTCGGTACTCTGTTTATCACTTAAGGCATGCGCATCAAACAGTATCTTATGATCTCTTTCCGCTTAATATGTTGCATAATTGCTTTCGTTTTTTTTTTTTGTAAAATAAAAACTTTTGAACAAGACCTTAGAGTACTTCTGACACTTCTGTTTTATTTTTACCACTTTTGGCTCATAGACTATTCCTTTTTCTTTTCCTTGATTTGTTTTAGTTTTGGTTTTGATGAGTTTGTTCTCTTTTGTTTAGGTTTGCTTGTATTTTGTTGATGTTGTTGTTTTTGTTGCTGCTGTTGTTGTTTTAACACTGTTTTCAGTGATACTTGTGTTGTGGATCATTTTTTGAAAGAAACTGCCAGCCATCGCTCTTCCCGTATCACGTGATGCTGAATTGCGTCTGGTTGCACGGTGCAGACAGACATGCAGACACCTGTCTCACTGTCTGCAGATGGTTGTTTACACTGAGCAATGTCTGGCTCCAGGCCATCACAGTTCTGGTTCTATCCGCTCGCCATTAGACGATTTGCGATAATGGGTTTCATGGCAAAAAACGGAGACGGTATTATGTATCAAGAATTTGAACCGATGCCCCATTATACGTCTATCCTAGACTTTCTGAGCCATCACCCACACGCCATTAGACAACTTGCAATAATGGGGTACATAGCAAAAAATGGAGACGATGCTATGTAAAAAAAATTTGAACCGGTGCCCCATCACAGGTATATCCTAGACTTTGGGAGCCAATCAGTGATCAGAAAATCTCATGCTCAAGGGTGTTGGTTATGACGTTCATACTTGTTGTGGGAATCGTAACGACTGTGTTATGTTTGGTAAAACCCAGAGATTGTGACCGTCAGACCAGTATCTAGCTAAGCTAGTGTTTGATACAAGCGTACAACAAGATTAGTATTGGTGCGCGTGATGTTAAGGCCACGGGAAGACTACAGGTGTTAGAAGAAGAATACCTAAACATAAGGAATTGTCTTTCTTTCTGTCTTTCTTTGTCTCGGTCAATGTATTTCTGCCTTCTCTCTCTCTCTCTCTCTCTCTCTCTCTCTCTCTCTCCCTCTTTCTCTCTCTCTCTCTCTCTCTCTCTCTCTCTTTCCTTATTTCTCTCTTTACTTCCCTGTCTCTTTCTGTCTCCCTCTCTCTCTCCGCCTGTCTCTGTCTTTCTGTCTGTCTGTCTATCTGTCTGTCTGTCTGTCTCTCTCTCTGTCTCTGTCTGTCTGTCTGTCTGTCTGTCTGTCTGTCTGTCTGTCTCTCTCTCTCTCTCTCTCTCTCTCTCTCTCTCTCTCTCTCTCTCTCTCTCTCTCTCTCTCTCTCTCTCTCTCTCTCTCTCTCTCACCTATCTTCCTCTTGCAACATTTTTATCTCTTTCTATACCCACCTGTAAGATATTCACCCTTCTTGCACTCTCTCTCTCCTTTACAATCATGTTGTATGTAAAAATATCCTCACCTGCTCGCACTTTCTTTGTCTGGCGTGGCGCCAACTCATCTGTTAGTTTTGTGTCATCTTTCATAGCTTGTTTGTGAGTTGTTGTTGTTGTTGTTGTTGTTGTTGTTGTTGTTTTTTGTTGTTTTTTTTTTTTTGGTGCTATCTATAACCTTTTTCTTTGTGTACTTTCCTTATTGGTTTTGTAATGTTAGTCCTTGAACACATGTCTATCTGTCTTTCATTCTGTAAAAAATAATAAATTCGTCAATTCCCCTTGATCATCCAGTTGAGACAAAACATTATTGGTGCTCTTTTCGGGGGTGGTAAGGAAAAAGGATCAAAAAGGAAAAAAAGGGGGTGGGGTGTTCATACTTTGCCATGAAAGCATTTTCCATAAAGAAAGAAGCCAATGTTGGTGGTGAGAGAAAGGGGTCAAAGAGAGGGGGGGGAGGGGGGTGTTCATACTTTGCCATGAAAGCATATTCCATGTGATTCGACACAGTAAAGAAAAATCCCAATGTTGACTATCGTCAGCATTGACCTCCAGAACTAGATCTAGGACGCGCTTCTCGGGTTCCAAAACAGAGTGTGAGTAATGGAATGTTTACAGTTTGGCGCGGGTGACGGTGAGTCTCTTGTTTTTGGGCCGCATGATTATTTTTAGAATTGAGCAAGACCTTGTTTACGCTATGTACTAAGACTATAAAACGTGACAGCCTCTGTGAGACCTATACTCATTACGTCACAAAGATGTACCACATAACGTTCCTATAGATTGATCTTAAACATTGCATCACTTCACGACATCCAGGTAAAATCTTCAACAGGTGAAGGATGAGAGAGAGAGAGAGAGAGAGAGAGAGAGAGAGAGAGAGAGAGAGAGAGAGAGAGAGAGAGAGAGAGAGAGAGAGAGAGAGAGAGAGAGAGAGAGAGAGAGAGAGAGAGAGAGAGAGAGAGAGAGAGAGAGAGGTGAGTGAGAGCAAGTGTCTAAGTGTCTAAGTACACTGTGTGTGTGAGTATGTCAATAATCAGTGACTGTCTATACGGACTACTCACCAAGACGGTGTTGCTACTGGCACGCCTCACGTGGCGACATGACGACTCCATCCTCCTCACGGTGAAAACATCATCACGAGGAAGACCTCGCACGTGCCTGGCCTGCCTGGGAGGTCATGGCTCAGTGTTGGTCCCTCACCTCGTTCTGGTTTTGTCCAGTCTACAAAAAAAACATGCTCAGTTGCTCACGCACAAGTCATGCTGCATTTTCCCCCGCACTCCGCGTGGATGAGTGGTTGGCATGCCTGCCCTACACCCATGGGACAGCGGGGTTGTTTCCGAAAGCAATAATAACCGGGATTGTGAGTGGGTGTTGCCACGACCATCTATAAATAACTGTAGTTTTAGAAGGCTGTTCTTTGGCCCATTTACTTGTACGTCTACCAACGGGGTTGATTCGTTGGTTTGATGGTTTCTATTCATCAAATATAAACACCATACCTAGGCAATATCACATTAGGGTCCCAAGACAAAGCGATATTAAATTTTGACAATTTTACGTGCTGCCTTACACAGATAGTTACTGTGTATGGCTATCAGTACTTGGTGTCTTAGCTTGTATATAATTATGTAGGCCCTAACAGCGTGCTCTAGTGTGTACTGCCCCGCTCAAGTCGGTGGTTGAGTTGAGTTGGTTTAAACGTCCAACGTCAGCACTATAATTATAAGCTATATTCTGGACGGGCCCCAAGACGGGACGTCTGACTATTGTATGTGCTGCCACACACGAGACAGGGCGGGGATACCATGACTCCTGTCTCAGTCGGTCACATTATACTGACACCGACCCAACCAGTAGGGAACGCAACCGCCAGGATTCGAACTCGGGACCTTTTGCGTCGGAAGCCGATGTTCTACCCCTGGACCACCGCGCCCCTCTCAAGTCGGTGGTATTGGCCTGAATGGCAACGAAAATTTGGAGAGTTAAAAAATCTATTTCTGTGTTGCTGAGTGCCCTAAAGGCCATTTCATATCTTGCCTTGTTGTACTTCAGTTCCATGTTATGAGGAGTTGGTCTTATTTACCGTTGAATCGGTGCGCTTGCACTCAGCGGTATTTACTTTCTGGAACTCAACATTAGGCCAAATGACTTGTTCTAGTTGTGTTCAATTTTTTGTTTGTTTTTGTTTGTTTGTTTATGAAGCAGGGGGCTGGTTCTAGAAATAACAAGTAGCATGTTTAACGGTTAGCTCTAACAGCTTATCTCTCATATGAGGTCAGTACTCAAAGCTAGAAAAATATATGACCACATCTATCATCTAAGAAGGAAACGAAATGAATGTAAACATCTTAATTTAAAAGGACACTTTAAATGAAAAATTAAAATTCTTGATAATATTTTGTAGGGCAAAGTTGATTTTCGTATGATGTGATCTGCTGGGGAAATTAACGCTACATACATAGATTTTTGTTCATTACATTTGTCAACGTGAATTAAATTTCATTTTTAAATTTTAAATTTTGTGTCTTCTTGAAAAAATTTTTTATCGGTTTTAAAGCCTTTATTAGATTCTCTAATGAAAACAAAATTTTAAAATAACAACAACAACAACATAGACCCGTGTCTTTAAGATTCTTTCATTATTTTCAAAAACTAATTTGGCATGACAAATACAGAAATTAAAGTTTGATTCAACGAAGAAGATTAACGTTTTAAGGGGAAAAAATGTCAATCTAAATCTTTCAAAAATACATATTGACCACATTAATAAAATATAATTATTTTAAAAAGAGGAGTAGATGAAAATTTCTCAAGCGATGGTGAAGACTGCGTTGCTCTGGCCTAATGTCCTTTAGTACTGTGTTGCAGGTGCAACTTTATGGTGTATGAAATGTCTAATTAAACATCTCGGTGTTTGAAAAACAAAACAAAAACAAGAGCGCAGGAAATCAAATTAAGATGATTATTTTGTATCTTTTGTATCTATAATATTTGACTTAAAATTTTAGGTGTTAAATTGTGTTAACCGGTAACACATTGCCTGAGATATTCCAAAATATAGAGACAACCAAACTCTGACGATACACTGGGGGTGGGGTCTTTTCAAGTATGGAATTAATATGTTGAAAGTGCCGTTTTAAACACTGGGGACGGGGTCTTATCGAGTATAAATTGAAAGTAATATGTTGAAAGTGCCGATTCAGACACATCGCACTTAACCGCGTTAGAATTAGGAATGTGAGATACATAGAAATGTCTAATTAAACATCTCGGTGTTGAAAAAATAAAAACAAGAGTGTAGGGAATGAAATAATGAAAATGAATGGTATGAATCTTTCTCTATCTATAATATTTGACTTTAGCCTTAAGGTGTTGTATTCTATTAACCGGTAACACAGTGCCTCAGATATTCCAAAATATAGAGATAACCAAACGATACACTGGGGTGGGATCTTATCGAGTATAGATTGAAAGTAATATGTTGAAAGTGCCGTTTTAAATACTGGGGACGTGGTCTTATCGAGTATAGATTGGAATTAATAATTATGTTGAAATTGTCGTTGCAGACACATCACACTTAACCGCGTTAGAATTAGGAGTGTGAGATACATTATAGTTACGGGACTTAGTTAGAAGACAGGAACTCTGCTTTAGCCACAGGTTAGCTTAACAAGCCAGAGCACACACAGGTATAAATAATTAAATAACCATTTATTGCCTAAGTCTTTTCAGTCCAATGTGCCCAAATGTGGCTCATGCCGATTAATAAAAAACAAACTTAAACCCCCTTAAAATTTAAAAGTGCTAACTGAAACAACTATTGATAACTTTTTGGGTTGTTCCAAAAATTGGTTTATGTCATTTTGGCCACATATGAAGTTTTTTTTCTTCCCTTTTTGTATATAATAGTTATTCTTTTTCTCTAGATTGGATAGGAGTAAAGGCTCTAAAAAAAACAAAAAACACGTAAAATGCGCAGACATTATTTTCTAAAAGCTTTACTTCAAAATAACTATATGTGACATTTCTGCTTGTTAAATATCTCTCATCTCTTCCAATAAAGTACAAAAACAATTTGCTGATGCATAATCCTTATTCAAGCAAAAATGAAATTCCAAATAACATAATGGATGTTTTGAAACAGTTGATGAGGAAATCTGTCATTTATCGACAGACGCATTCAGCTAAAGATGATTAAATCAAGAACCTTCCTCCTCAGACAAAAGATTCCCATCTTTTACAAAACAGATCTTTAGAAATAACGTCAAGTACCATTAAGATATTCTCACATCAATTGTCTCCCCTAGGACGACCGGAGATCGTTGCTGTCTGGCATTCTAAGAATTGCATGAAAAATTTATTTACCGTTCGTTTCATAAGCATTTCTGGTTTGAGAGTAATAAACAAGAGAGTAAGACAATGAGAATCAAATCTGGAGCCAGACCTCGAAATCGAAAGTCATCTGCTGTCGTTCTTACATAACTCATTCTCTCAAACAAAGAGTGATGGGACGCAGATAGAAGACATAAACTTACATGTAGGATCAAGTTAGCTCATAGGGCCAGAAGATTGGGAAAGGTTGCGCCTTGTTGTAGTCTTTTAAACACAAAGCGAGCAAACAGAAAAAATTAAATTAGATCTACTTTAAAATTACGCAATATCGTGTCTGGTTCTTGAAAATCTCTGTTGTTTTCTAATGAAATGGAATAACTCTTTTCAAAATATCATTCCCAATTGTTATTGTGTTACAGTCGTACCATTTAGTTTCCCACATTAGTTTTATAACAGCGCTAACACCCAATATCCAAAGTACCACATGAAATAACAATAAATCTCTTTTGGATCTCGTAATTTTTAGAAAACAAAATCTACAAGCATTGCAGAATTTAGCGTGTCGTGTGGCGTAGAACGTGAGTGAAAGTGAGTTGCCGTGACATGTGTGTGGACATTTATATCTGAAAGTTATTCAAAGTTATTATTAATTAGCTCTTGCCATGAACTGACAGAAAAGGCAAGTGAAGAGGCCCTGTTGTCGATGGTTATGTGTGTTTAAAATTTTTTTTTGCATTGGTTAGATCACGGCGTCAAACAGCGCATACTCATTTGTTCACTGGTTGAGTAAATGGTAGTGTATTACGTGACCGGCTCAGACAGAAAGTCATGGTGTCCCCTTAGCAAGTAAAAATTGTCAGACGTAAGTCTTGGGGCCTGTCGTCATGTAAGGCTGGGAACTTATGAAACGTTAAAATAGCAGAGGGCTTCTCTCTTACAATTGATGACAGACCTGAATAAAAGTAACATGCATAACAGTGGCAGATTCGGCTACAGTGCTCAGGTGGGGCCCCCACACTCACTTATGATTGATATTGAGTTGGTTTGCGGTGGTCCAGGGGTAGAACATCGCTCCTGTCTCAGCCGGTCACATTATACTGACACCGACCCAACCGGTAGGGAACGCAACAGCCAGGATTCGAACTCGGGGCCTTTTGCGTCGGAGGCCGATGTTCTACCCCTGGACCACCGCAAACCAACTCAATATCAATCATAAGTGAGTGTGGGGGCCCCACCTGAGCACTGTAGCCGAATCTGCCACTGTTATGCATGTTACTTTTATTCAGGTCTGTCATCAATTGTAAGAGAGAAGCCCTCTGCTATTTTAACGTTTCATAAGTTCCCAGCCTTACATGACGACAGGCCCCAAGACTTACGTCTGACAATTTTTACTTGCTAAGGGGACACCATGACTTTCTGTCTGAGCCGGTCACGTAATACACTACCATTTACTCAACCAGTGAACAAATGAGTATGCGCTGTTTGACGCCGTGATCTAACCAATGCAAAAAAAAATTTTAAACACACATAACCATCGACAACAGGGCCTCTTCACTTGCCTTTTCTGTCAGTTCATGGCAAGAGCTAATTAATAATAACTTTGAATAACTTTCAGATATAAATGTCCACACACATGTCACGGCAACTCACTTTCACTCACGTTCTACGCCACACGACACGCTAAATTCTGCAATGCTTGTAGATTTTGTTTTCTAAAAATTACGAGATCCAAAAGAGATTTATTGTTATTTCATGTGGTACTTTGGATATTGGGTGTTAGCCCTCTCTCTCTCTCTATCTCTCTGTCTTAATCTGACTACCTCTTCTTTCGCATCTCCTAAATCCTTAAAAAAAAAAAAAAAGAGAAAAGACTCTTTAACAACAAAGTATGGTAAACATCGCTATCACGCTACAAATTATATAGATCTAGATCTAGATCTACGTAAACGAAATGAATAAAGAGAAAGCTTCTATAGATGCAAATCGACACGGGACTTCATCAGTGACAGTGAGCCTTAATATGTTTTTACATAATTTAGTCTTGGCTCGGCTTCTTCTGGGCTGGTCGTGTCTGGTTTAGTCCAGTCCTCTCTCGTCAGCGCAAGTCTTCTTTTTAGTGTTGTTGTTGTTGTTGTCTTTGTTGTTGTTGTTGTTGTTGTTGTTGTTGTTGTTGTTTTTGTTGTTGTTGTTGTTGTTGTTGTTGTTGTTGCTGTTGTTGTTGTTGTTGTTCTTCTTCTTCTTCTTCTTCTTCTTCTTCTTCTTCTTCTTCTTCTTCTTCTTCTTCTTCTTCTTCTTCTTCTTCTTCTTCTTCTTCTTCTTCTTCTTCTTCTTCTTCTTCTTCTTCTTCTTCTTCTTCTTCTTCTTCTTCTTCTTCTTCTTCTTCTTCTTCTTCTTCTTCTTCTTCTTCTTCTTCTTCTTCTTCTTCTTCTTCTTCTTCTTCTTCTTCTTCTTCTTCTTCTTCTTCTTCTTCTTCTTCTTCTTCTTCTTCTTATTTTCCTTCTTTTTCTTCTTCTTCTTTTGCATCTCCTAAATCCTTAAAGTAAATAGAAGAAAACAATCTTTGACAACAAAAAAATGGTAAACATTGCCACACGCTACAAATAATATAGATCTAGATCTAGATCTAACCAGAATGAAGAAGAAGAAAGCTTCTGTCAAGGACTACTATACAAAAACACATTGCACACTGCACAATTTGAAGGTCTCATTTTTTCTACATATTGCACATGTCTTGTTTTCGTTTGTTCCTTTCTGGGCGGTCTAGCCTGGTTTTTTCCAGTCCTCTCTCGCCTCTCGTCAGTGCAAGCCTAGAACGAGGGTCTAGTCTCGCTGGAAACCAAGCAACGTTACATAATCATAATTTATTACGAGATATTTAAAGCGTCATCGGGAATTCCAATATCCATCACCACTATGCTTGGAAGAGCTTGGCAAGTTATTGATCGCTTCGAACTGCGAATCGTCTCTTGACATACACGCTCTCTCTCTCTCTCTCTCTCTCTCTCTCTCTCTCTCTCTCTCTCTCTCTCTCTCTCTCTCTCTCTCTCTCTCTCTCTCTCTCTCTCTCTCTCTCTCTCTCTCTCTCTCTCTCTCTCTATCTCTCTCACTCTCTCTCTCTCTCTGTTTATGTTTGTCGTTAAAAGATGGGTATGATCTTCTATTAAGTCTATATTCTTTTAAAAACAATTCCTATATTTTTTTTCTTCTTCTTAAACTATAGAAGACTCGTCATTTTCTTCTTTTAATTTGGGTTCTTGTAAGGTACTACCTGTAAAAGGCACGTAAGGAAACCAGTCAAATAACTTACGTCGTAAGGGCGTGGATTTAAGGCTTTTCGCGCGATCATTTCCCCTATAGTCCCCTATTTATTGTTGCTTTGTTTTTGTTTGTTTGTTGTTGTTGTTGTTGTTTTCGACGCACGTTCTGTCCATTGTATATCTTCACTCGCGCATCGCCTGTATTGAAATTCAAACTGCACAGTTTGCACGTGCTTCTTTTTCTTCGGTTCGCTCCGCGCTTGGGACGTCAGGGCTGAGTCTGACGTAACGTGGCTCTATTCTTAGCTGTTGCTTTCTTGGTACGTAGCATAATCATATAAGATGACGGGTCCCAAAAATAAGTCTGACAACTTTTACGTGCTGCACACAAAGGCAAAAATTCGGTTACAATGTACTAGAACTTCTGTACCAAGTAAGCACATTATAGTTGCTGCTGTTGTTGTTGTTTGTTTTTGTGTTTTTTGTTGTTGTTTTTTTTGTTTTTTTTTAATACAATGACTAGTATATGACATAATCCGAAACATTATAAATATGTCTGACCTTGAGATCGAACCATGTATCATCCGAATAGAAGCCCAACGCTTTTCTATGCAAGCCACAGTGTCTTCTCTATTCTCTATAGCTATAAAGAGAACCTGTTACAAGTTTCGGGTAATGTCGTCACCACCTTATAAGATGTTTTTGCAAGGGGAAGGGAAATGTTTGCTATGTTTAAAAAAACAACAACCAGTTAATAGATAGTAAAAAAAAAAAAGAAAAGAAAAACTAGTAACACGTGTCGCTCTCTCTCTCTCTCTCTCTCTCTCTCCCTCTCTCTCTCCCTTTCTCTCTCTCTCTCTCTCTTTCTCTCACTTCTCTCTCCTACTTTCTCTCTTTATGTCTGTCTTTCTCTCCCTTTCTCTCTCTCTCTCCCTCTCTCTATCATTTAACGGTTAACACACACGCACAAAAGAGTCGGCAGCCATTTTGGAAGTACAAAATTGCTTACATAATAATTAATGGTCTATAGATTTCTAAATCGTGCCTGATAGACAGTTAAATCGTTGACATTTTATATTTTTTTTACCCTTAAGTGGAGCTTAACCATTAAAAAAAAACATAGTTGGATGCATTTAAACAACCGAAAGGCCTTATTTACATGTACTGCTATTAATTTCTGTTTTAATGTAGACGTTTTTGATAATAATTTATTACCATGGTCATATGTGAATAATTACGAGAGGACCACATTAAACGTTATTCGTGGTAATGAAACACCGTTAAAATGTATTTTCACAGCTTAATGCGGGCCAATTCAAAATCTAAAAGCCATTACTGGTAAAAGAGAGCTTTGGATATCACAAGGCACATTTTAATTTTCTAAAACAATAGAACCTATGCAATTAGAGCTTTTTCTATTCTTCTTCTTCTTCTTCTTCTTCTTCTTCTTCTTCTTCTTCTTCTTCTTCTTCTTCTTCTTCTTCTTCTTCTTTTTCTTGCTCTTCTCCTTCTTCTTTTTCATCATCGTTATCTTCTTCCTCTTAAAAAAATATATTCTTAACAATCTTATCGGACCTCTCCCCCCTACCCTCCCCCTTTCCCCTGTCTTCTCTCTCTGTCTGTTTGTATCTCTCTCTCCCTCTCTGTCATTTGTTCCTCCAATTCTCTCTTTCTCTCTCCCTCTCATTTTCTTCCTCTCTTTCTCACTTTGTCTTTCTCTCTCTTCTTTTGCATCTCCTCAATCCTTAAAATAAACGGAAGGAAAAAAATCTTTGGCAAAAAAATGGTAAACATTGCCACACGCTACAAAATAATAGATCTATACCTAACCAGAATCAATAAGAAGAAAGCTTCAGTGCAAAGACACAATGCCCACTTGGCATGTCTCGTTTTTTCTACATATTGCACATGTCTTGTTTTTGTTGGTTCCTTTCTAGACCGGCCTAGCCTGGTTTTTTCCAGTCCTCTGACTCCACTCCCGTCTGTCGTCAGTGCAGGTCTAGAACCAAGGCCTTGTCTCCCTGAATCCACACGTTAGATAATCATTATGGATTACAAGAAGGTTTGGAACCACATCGATATACATCCTGTCGCCGTATAGGACCCCCCAGGGGAACCTAGGAGACGTTAAACCCGGAGAGAGGGAGAGAATTCTCTCCCTCCCTCTAAAGAGAACTTCGATATCCATCATCACTATGCTTGGAAGAGCTTGGCAACGAACTGCTAATCGTCGTTTGACATACACGCTCTCGCTCTCTCTCTCTCTCTCTCTCTCTCTCTCTCTCTCTCTCTCTTTCTC
>RQTK01000646.1:49686-90625 GCA_003991915.1 Elysia chlorotica
ATAATAATAATAAAAACTAAAATAATAATAACTGTGACCACAACATCAGTGAAAACAACAATTACAACCACAACATCAGGAATAACAACCGTAACCACAATTACAACACACGAAACAACAACAACAACAACAACAACAACAACAACAACAGCAACAACAGCAACAATAGCAAGAATAACTAGAGCAACAACAACGACAACGACGAAGAAGATGAAGACAATAAGCACAAGCAGTAGATGCAGCAGCATCAATACTGAAATACTGGGAGTATCAACTATAACAGAAAAAAGCTACAATTTTATGCACAAAAAAAAACACACACAAAAAAACACAACAAAAACAAAAACAACCGGCATGAAAAAAATGGTGAACTGGGTGTATGCAGAGGGGATATCATTTTAAAAGTTCTTCTCCCCCTACCCCTCCTCACCATCACCACCATCATCAAGACCGGCATCATCATCATCATCATCATCATCATCAAATCATCATCATCAACATCATCGCTATCGTCATTAGCAGCAGCAGTTCACTATTAATCGTTGATGCTTGGTCCCACGATGAACTTTGTGTGGCCTTCACCCTAGACATATCATATCAAAGTAGCGTCCACCTAGCTGTTTGTCTCTGTGACAATATCAAAGATACAGTTCGTGCACCTGTACCACTACCACAACACAGTATCACGTTGTATAACCACAGTTAAACTACTTTGGGTGCCGACCCAAGCCCACCACTGATAAGCCTACTGTATTAGTACAATAGTACATTGCACCCTACATTGAGCTACGACTTGTTTGTATCGTGCATTATGACATTATAATTCCTTCGCCTACGCACAACAGTCATTCACTCTGGAGAAACCGTTGTCACTGTTTGTTGTTGTATCTGATATCCGCCACCATGCGAGCCTAGATATCTAGATCTATGTCAGTTCATGCAGAGTCGACGGTACCCGGGTACCTCTTATCTCGCGATTCATTAATCTAGCAAACCTATGCACCCTCTCTCTCTCTCTCTCTCTCTCTCTCTCTCTCTCTCTCTCTCGATATTACATATCTTACTCGCTCTCTCTCTCTGACTCGCTATCTCTCTCTTCCTGTTTCTCTCTCCCCATCTCTTTCTCCCCACCTCCCTGCTCTCCCGAACTCTCTCCCATCTCTTCCTTCTCTCTTTCTCTCTCTCTCTCTCTCTCTCTCTCTCTCTCTCTCTCTCTCTCTCTCTCTCTCTCTCTCTCTCCCTCTCTCTCTCCCTATTTCTCTCTCTTGGGGGCTCGGTAGCCCACGGGTAGAACACCGGCTTCCGATGCAGGTGTCCGTAGTTTGAGCGCTGGCGATTTCGCCCCATGCTGGTTGTGTCGGTATCCTGAGGCAGGAGTCATGGTATCCCAGACCTGTCTCGTGTGTGGCAGCACATACAATTGTCAGACGTCAGTTTTGGAGCCCGTCCACAATATAGTCTATATAGTGCTGATGTTTGACATTAAACCAACTCAACTACTACACCTCTTTCTCTCTCTCTCTCTCTCTCTCTCTCTCTCTCTCTCTCTTTGTTCCTCTCCCGCCCTCTCAGAACTGCATAAAGTACCCCAGAGATAGAGAGAGAGAGATTGATAGATAGATAAAGAGAGAGAGATAGAGAGAGAGAGACAGAACTGCATAAAGTACCCCAGAGAGAGAGAGAGAGATAGATAGAGAGAGAGAGAGAGAGAGAGAGAGAGAGAGAGAGAGAGAGAGAGAGAGACGTTTGGATCCGTGACCCCATTCCTATTGAACAAAAACAAACCTTGGACCACCACCCAGTTCTCGAGTGCTCTAGTACAGTTAAGTGGTCACCCTGACCGAATTGACTTAACAGACCCCTCCTGAGTGGCCGCCATGACCTATTTAGCGCTCGCCAAGGGGGGTTCAACAAGTAATTCATGTATGCTCTCACACAGTTGTCGCATCAACATGATAAACCTCCCCCTGTTTAGTGTCACATCAAGGCTAGAGATGATAACATGAAATTTGGTTTCAACTTAAGATTTGTCAACTTTTCTGTTCTAAGTGGGGACATGAAGTGGAAGGGTTAATTCGGGGTGTATGGGGAGAAAGGGGGAGGAAGAGGGAATCAAAATAGATTCGAATGACCCTTTGTAAGTGGATCAACAATAATCTCTTTATCTCTATCTCTGTCTGTCCTCCCTCCCTCTCGCCATCAACTCCCTCTCTTTCTCCCCCTCTATTTCTTCTCTCTCTCTCTATCTCTCTCTCACTCTCTCTCTCTCTCCCTTTCTATCTCTCTCTCTCCCCCCTCCCTCTCTTCCTCCCCCTTTATTTCTCAACTCTCTCTTCCTCCCCCTCTATTTTTCCGCCCTCTCCCCCTTTCTCCCCAAACCTCATATAACATGTCTTATAAATTACAACGAGACAATCATATCAGGGTCCACTTGTCATATCTGGCCACTTGTACTGTGACTGGAAGTGACCAACGGACGGCCAATAAGGCTGGACATTGCAAGCGAAGAGCCGCACTCAAACGTCTCGACGAAAGTTCACTGACCACTTGCAGTCGAGACATGTCTCAAGAGTGGACCTTGTCCTGAAATGCGTGGATGTTTTGGTCTTTTGGTGTTTCCGGTCTTTTTGATTTTTGGATGTATCGGTCTTTTGAATCGTTTGATTAATTTGGGTTTTTCGGGCCTTTAGTTTTAGTTATCTTTGGATGTACAATATTGGTCTTTTGGATATTTCTTTTAAAGCAATTTTGGTCTATCGAATCTTCTGGATTGTTCGTTTTTTTGTGTGTGCGTCTTTTAGATATTTCTGTCCCTGCGAAAAGTTACGAACGCACCTTGCAAGGGTGGTAAATTTACTTGACCATTGGCACAGCATAATGAGGATGTTATTGTGGGCCATAATTTTGCGTCACAATATTGGCATGTCTTTGTCATTCCGAAAATATTGTGGCAACAATATTGATATTGTCATGGTTTGGAAAAATTGGTGATGTAGACGTAGAAGCTGTCTGGCTGATGTGAGGTGGAGACGGTCGTGGTGATGTAAACCTAACCCTTGTGGGTCTATCTGCTTTTTGTGGTGGTGTAGACGACCTAAAGCTAAGTCTACGTTGTGGAAATATATCTATGCCTGTTTTCACTTAATTGTAGATCTAGATCTCGATTTCGATCAGTAGGCCTAGATATGGATGTTTGATTAAGTGCTGTATTGTCATTGTTTGGGGCAATTGGCAGTATAACTGTACAAGCTGCATGACTAAATTAAATGTCAGGTGGATGCGTTTGTGGTAATGTAGATCTAGAGCTAATCCGTGTGGCTTTATCTTCTTTTTGTGGTGGTGTAGTAGATCTGAAACTGTGTCTACGCTGTGGAGATCTAGATTTATGTCTGTTTTCACTTTGTCGTAGATCTAGATCTAGATTTCGACCAGTATTAGTAGGCCTAGATATGGATGGTTGATCAAGTGATGTTTGTGATTGTGTGGTTGGGGGACTTTGATTTGGATTGAATGTTGCTGCTAAGTATCTGGATTGTCTTAAACGACGTCTCCTTTTATCACCTTCCATCGTAATAGTTCTAGATCTTTCACAGTGAAATTTCGCTCTTCATACTGTCTGCGGTGATAAACTTTTTTTTTTAGAAATAACGCTCTAAAAAAAGTCTCAAGTGCAAAAGTACACACCGTTTTTCCCCAAACGTGCTACTTTCACAAAGAGATATACCTAATAATACAGATTTGCCTTTGCGGGATGGGTACATTATTTTTTTTAATATAATATCAAACATGGCTTTTAAAAAATGTTGGTCAACATGTCCCTAATCTGATGTATAGTGGTTCGTAAAAAAAAAGTATAATTTTCAAGTGATTAAGTCTGTTGATATGGGCAAAAATTGAGTCGGGGAGCCCACACATATTTTATATATAGATACTCAGGCAAAAAGACACCGAGAGAGCTGTAGAAAGACTGCAGCTTCACCAAAACATGTTATTAAATATTAACTTATAATGAGCCTTTCAATCTTACAGAAAAATTCCTGTAGAGAGGTATGTGCCATCGGCACTTCTTAAAATGGCCGGTTTTTCCTGTCTTATAGGAAGAAAAAAATGAAAACATTCATAATAATGGATAATAAAACTATGTATTATGCCGCAACTTTTTGCAACTTTTGATGTCTTTGGCTGCAACGTTTTGCAACTTTTCCCAATTTTGACTGCAGCCTTTTGCAACTTTTATTCACAACTTTCCGAGGGAGGGGGGGGGGGGGTCTGTTATTATGATCTAACCATGTTTTGCATAAGATTTACAAATGGAAACGCCAAAAAGCTCAGTCGGTAGTACCCCAAGCTGGTTACTCGCAGCTCCGAGGCCAGATTCTTAGCTGGTGGTTCCATCCCCGTATTGGATTCATTGGTAAACCTAGAGAAGGCGTACAATTTCGAGAGGTAGCACGAAACTCGCGGATTTGATATTTATTTTTTAAAGGAGTCTGTCAATGTTAATCCTGGTAATGACCGTTCCCTGAAAATCATCTCCATCAACGGCTTAAGTACTTAACTTGCCAGAGGGTATTATACGCAGCATTAGACACAATCATTTATTGTTCGTCCTTAAAGTTCCAGGGTTGGGCAGACTTAAGGAGACCTTTGTTTGGCACCTACACTTCTAGACCTACCAGAAAGTAGATCTAGTAAACTGATTTAGAGTTTCATCAACCAGTTAGAAAAGGACGCAGGGATTGTGGTCGTGAAGGTTGTTTTAAGAAAAAGAAGCAGTGATTATTTTACAGCAGCAGCTTTTCCCGACCGGTCACAACCGGTGCGGAATGGTGCATGGAGGACACTCGAACCGGCAGAGTGGATATTTCCTGTCCTCTGAGCGAATCCTGTTGTACCAGGATCACCCCGCGAGTTCAACACACTCAAGACTTCAGCCTTTCTTATAAAATTAATATCCTCGGCCTCTTGACTCCTTAGGCTCGTATCTCAACTGCGATTTTGTAGTTCACCATTTCCCACAAAATCTTTATTAGATCTACGTTTTTAACGCTAACTTTCTAAATATTTCTTCCCCTATAATTGTCCCTTGCCTATCCCCTCAAGTTGAGCATTGAATTTTGAGTACACTAGTTCATGTAAAACTGTTTCATGGTTGGTTATTTATACTATCATCACTTCATTTCGAAAAAGAACACGATTGGAAAAAAAATGTGTTGGTGTCAAGAAAATAGATTTTGGAGGCTTTTCCCATTTGCCTGTTTCTAGTAAGACTGAAATCCCTCAACATTTTGTTCCTTATTACAATTTACGGTGACCAATGAATAAATTTTAAGTATATCACAGATAACACTGTCATAAAGATATAATTACTATTTTTCGTTAATTGATATCGCTTTGCATAATATTTACCCTGCAACTTTCAATCATTGAAAAAATAAATTAATGCTACTTTTTTGTTTTGTTTATAAAATTTAATCTACCGAGGTCATATCCTCAGTGCATCGCTTTAATGTTATCAGAATATGAAATATTTTTTGGTTGGTCTAGATAAAATATGATGCACATAATATTTTTTATCTTTTTCAATCTGTTTATGGGAAATTTAGAAACTTTAATTTTTTATTATATATTTTTAACATAAGATGTGTTATAGTATTATGTAATACTTTCTTTTTGTTTTGTTTGTGTGTGTGTGTGTGTATAAAAGTCAAAAGCTACTGGCACTGATGGACGTTATCTGAAAATGTTTCTGTTTATTATGTCCATTTCTCAGAGACCAACGTGTGCTCGTGATTAGGGGGTGATAGGAATAGAAATGCATTGTGTCAAAAACGTTCCTATCACGTGGAATATAGACTGCCTCCCTCCCTCCCTCTCTGCCCTTCTCTCTCACACACACTCTCTCTGTCTCCTATCTCTTTATCTATCCATGTTTCTTTATGTTTCTTTATTTTCTCCCCCTTCCCAAAATCCATCTGCATCTCTCTCTCTCTCTTTCTCTCTCTCTCCACTCCCCCCTCTATCTATCTCTCTCCTCTCTTCCTACTCTCTATCTATATTCAAGGGGTTGGTTATTGGATAAAGGTCAATATATTTACATAAATCTCAACAGTTTTCGATAATTAAATTCAGTTTGGGTATTTTTCCTCTATTTGACGCCTCTACTGCCAGGTAGATTAACTGGAAATTCTTTTATACGATTGAGCAGGCAGTATTGTTGTCCTTGTCTACAATCAGAACACATATATACAATGTGTAAAAGTACAGGAGACCCAGTGTCCCCACACTGCCTCTGCGTGGCATCATGTCCGCAAGATCACCTCTCTGATGACGTTTGGACGTTGAAAATTAGAGCAAACAATCGTCTTCGGTTTAAGCCAATCTGGATCGGTCAGGACTGGAGCGATCGAGTTTTTCTGGATCTGTTCATCTTCAGGGTGGTCTGGTGTGGTAGGGCGAGCTGACTCAGGTGGTAAGGTGATAGAGCGAAGGTCTCCAGATTGGTTCAAATCCCACGATTGGTAGATTTATTTGTCCAATTTATTCCCCTGTAACTTGTGTTGGTGTCGGCCCCGTCCGCAATATAGCCTAATTATAGCACTGACGTTGAACGTTAATCAACTCAACCACCGTCAGATGATAGAGCTTTAGATCTAATGAATAGCTACACTGGTAAATCAAGTAATATGTATGTATGTAGTCGTTTTCTCGTGAAATTTGACCTAGATAACATCTAAAAAATATAATTATACGGTCACATGAAGACGTAGATCTATGTGATGTTTGTTCCAACTTAAATTATTCTGAAAGCTTTCTGTGCGACTTTGTGGTAGTAGGTATCGAGGCTGCCTCGTGCTTAATTATCAATGCGAATTAATTAATATGCTCTTTTTGTTTTTGGTGAAAATATGGCAGGATGCCTGTTATTCGAATTCTGGGTCGTATCGCGACCGAGTTAATCTATTGGTGTTATTATCATAATTATTGCAATAAATGTTATTTAAAACAACAATGGTACAAATTAACTTGCAATTAAAACAACTTCCCTGGGATATAGGAAACGTTATGTACCTTAAAAATTAAGTCACCGACTTTTATAATGTTGACGTTTATATCTCACCTCCTCCATATTACTGCTCTCCTTCTCTGTTCTTACCTTCTGATCTGAGTATCCGTAGATCACCTTCACCTGTCGTACTTCAGAGAAGTGTACTGTAACGGTTGCCAAGTTATCCTTTCCATATCGCCTGATGGAATGCCTACTCGTTGTGTGCGCACTATTTTGGGGATTTTTCAAAATGTAAAAGATTTGATTTTTATAATTTTGAAATGGACGGTATGCTGCTCAATACAAAAAGCTGCCAGCACAAGAGTGTATCAACACACACACACACACACACACACACACACATCATGTACTTTCCCTCCCTTTCTCTCTCTCTCTTTCTCTCTCCCTCTCTCTCTCTCTCTCTCTCTCTCTCTCTCTCGCTCTCTCATTTTCCCCCTCTTCTCCACACGCTAAGAAACTCTAAATTCTCTCATCCTTTTTTTTTATCTAAAGTAACTATTTGCAGGCTGCAGTACATATAACTAGTTAAAGTTTTAGATAAATGCACACCTTTGTTTTGGAGAGATAACTAAGAGATCGCGTTGATGCAAATATTTTAAGGTAAATAGATGTAAAACTGAAAAAGTACAGAGTTAAATACACCTTCGCGATTTTGAGAGACAAAAACCATACAAATAACCTTACTGAGAAGTCGTGCAAATACGAATATATTACAAATTTCTCTCAAAGGAGTCAAGTCTTGATATATACACAACAAGCACCGTATTTTACAATAGAGCGATTACTTCACATCCCTGTTTGGTGCAGTTTGGTATGGGGGCGGGAAACTTGTATCAAAGAATGATGATAGAACTTAAAAGTCAACTGAGGGTTACTTAAAAATTCACGCCAGGATAAGTCTAAATAAAACAACATTGAAGAGCAAAAAGACGCTGGATCTATGTAGCGTCAATGACTTAAGTTAAGTACAGCAAACTGAACCCACACTGAAAAGTAACTCGTATAGTAACCTATGGTTCATTGAGAAATTATTCGGTCGACCAAGACTTCTTCCTGTGGAAATTTTGACATATAGCTTAAGGTTTTCTTTGTTATGATGTTATGTCACATAGTCCTGGATAATCTTGTACTAGGACCATTGGTAATACAGAATAATTATTATAAATAGCAATAGGCTATTTGTTAGAACTTCAAATACTGGATTACACCCTGTTTATACTGTTAGATCTGTCCAACCATAAAGGAGTTCAAAAAAACGAATCTTCCGATTCATCGGTTTAACGAAGCTACCGAAGGGAAAAATGAATTCATCTTCAAAACAAAAAAAATTTGATCTACATGTATTTGAAATGCCATAAAATTTAGAGTATAATTATGAATTCCTGAATGCTTTTGGAACCGTTGACTTGTAGGCCTAGTTATTTTGCTGAAATATGCACACTGTTAACAAACATGAACTTAATTTTATCTCTTGTCATCGTTGTTATCAGTTTGTAGTCTTTTGAAGCTGCTTTGATATGAGGCTGATAAAACACAAAATTGTGAGATTAAAATGAATGTTATATAATTATTACATGTATTGTTGTTGTTATTATTATTATTATTCTGTTCCTCGTTTTGTTTAAGTCGTATTGTAAGTGACACCGACACCCATTTATTTATCTACCCGACTTCCACCTTAAAAAAAGGTAAATGAAAATTGCTTTAATTTCAAAGAACAAAGTGTATGAATTGAGAGAGAAAGACACAAAGGCACGATTTTCTCAAATAACAAGAGCACGGTTTTTTTTCTTTCTAAAACCAGTTAAGTATAATTACAACTAAATAGTTTTTCCCTTTAAAAACATACAAAAAAACTTTTTTAGATCAAGATATTTAACATTTCTTTTGTATGAAATTCCAGTTAATGTTTTTGGGACATTTTAACAACATGGCTGAGCGTAGCGGCACGTTTCTCGTGGTAGTAGGCTCGCTTAATAGTTCAGCTGTTTACAGCTATGGTTGCGGGATCGAATCCAATTGTTGTGTAATTGATTTTCTAGTCACGAGAGAAAGGAAAAGTTTTAATGTTCTTGTGACCGTGCAGCCCATTTTCGGGAGTAAATTAATCCGCGTCACGGTCATTCGGGGCCAATAACAGCAAGGCTGAGGTCGCCACAAGATCTAGATCTAAAACATGGCGGCTCTGTATCACAGCTGATTAATTGTTTTCTTCATCTTCGTGTTCTAGTATCTTTTTCTTTCTTCTTCATCGTTGTTGTTGTTGTTGCTGTTGTTGTTGTTCTTTTTTTTTTTTCTTCTTCTTCTTCTTCTTCTTCTTCTTCTTCTTCTTCTTCTTCTTCTTCTTCTTCTTCTTCTTCTTCTTCTTCTTCTTCTTCTTCTTCTTCTTCTTCTTCTTCTTCTTCTTCTTCTTCTTCTTCTTCTTCTTCTTCTTCTTCTTCTTCTTCTTCTTCTTCTTCTTCTTCTTCTTCTTCTTCTTCTTCTTCTTCATTCCTTTTCTTCTTTCCTTTCCTTTTTTCTACTCTTCTTGCTTTGTGTGTGTGTGTTTTGTCCTTTTCATTTTATATCAATATTTTGCAACACGTACAAAAACTCCAAACATAAAATCTGTACATCTTTAGGAAATATTCTACCCCTTTAATGGAAATGTGCGTTGGTAGCATACTTTATACTTGTAATAATTCGTTTATATTGTGTATTTCATGCATAAGTTTTGCCTTTATGTATTGAAAACAACAACAACAACAACAACAACAACAACAACATCTTGTATTTATCGAAAATAACAGGACTGCCAATGTTTGGGTTATCATTTTTGCCCGTGAGCAATTCATTCCATTTATTATACATGTACCCCCTCCAGTTTTCTCTCTGCCTCTGGTTATTTCTTTCTCAATCTTTGACAATTTGCCTATTTGCAGTTTCCTTTATCTTTCATGATATCTGATTCTGAGTATCTTCATTTCAGTTTTCTTTCCATCTTTTCCTTTTCTCTTTTATCTACCGTTTGTGACTAAACATTATTTTTCAAACTCGTAATCCAGATCTCTTAACTGCCTTTATCTAAATTAATTTTTTTTTGTATTTGAGCAGATTAAAATACTAGGCCCCTTATCTGGATATTTGTCGATGTCGGTAAAAAAAAAATCTTGTTACTTTTCAATAAGATGGTTCATTTGACTAGATCTACATCATGAATAACAACCTTATAAAATTGCTTCTTTAAACAATCGGTTTTTCACATTGTTAGTCCACAACAGACAAGGTTAATGGAGAGGTAGGGACCTATTTTTTTAAATTTTCAAGACTACCACCACATACACCATCAATGTCCAAAATTGGTTTTACTTCCTGTACCGTTACAAGTACATTGTATGCAGCTTTCGGCCAACATCTTTGAACGGTACTGTAATTAAGGTTTGGATTGGTTGGATCGTAGTATTGTTGTGGATGCCAAGTCTGAAATCGAACTCTCATTAAATCAATCATTATCTTGATAGATCTAAATTATGCCAAAATTATTCCACTTCCAGCAAAAACCAGATCTAACCGATTGGGTTTGTTTTGCACACCGAAGCTGGCTTGAAGCCACCGCTCTTCTGTACAGCAAGGAAGGAAAAAACGGCTATTTTTAGCACCAATGAGTGTGGCCGTGACAGACACACCCCTACCGCTCTCATTCAGTCGGGCACACCACCCAGCCCCACATCACCCAACCTACCAACATCTACCAACACGTAGCCCCTCCTCTTCCCGTTCTCTCGGCTTTGACAGCTTGCCAAAACTATCCCCTCTCTCTTTTGCCTGCGCGCTGATTGGCCAACGGCTAGTCACATGGTTTTCCATTGTACGTTTGCTTGATACGATAAAGGCGGTGCTCAGACAAGGATTGTAGTAGAATTATCCGCGCTTCTCTAGCAAGTTCACACGGATCGACCAATACATACTACAGTGTTCTCGTGGGACTAGCAGACAGTCAAGTGCCTAAAACAGTTTATTGTGGACATCAAGAGCTGTAATTGGTTCTAAGCACACACACAAAATAGGACCTTCGGATTTCTTAATAATTCAATCTTTTAAATTTCACCGTCAGCTGATACGAAAGTCTTCGTAAGTAGCCTACATTAAAAAAATATCTATTTTAGTTTTTACCTCACATTAGATAACCTATACTGAAAGGCAGCTTTATTAAAACACATAAGCTATAACCTCAATGCGGACAACCATTAGATTGGCTTTTTTTGTATTTTTTTTTTTGACATTAATAACTGCATGTTCAGGTTTCTTCTAGTTGATCTAACATGAACATTTTGAGATGCCTGTAATAATTATATGAATAATATACGCCTATTCAATTATCTTCCCGCTTGACTTATGTAATGTGATGACCACGTTGTATTTTATCGTTTGCGTAACCTCGTGGCAGATTAGATGTGTAATTCGTCTTCCGCCTTATGAGGTCTTTTCTAACTTAAGCCTTTATGTTAAAGCAACAATCAAACACGAACCTTAGAAAACATTTATTGTATTTATTTATCTGTGGGTAATACTGCTGTAAGTTGAACTTAAAGTGCGTTTTGCCACAGATGGACTCGTAAAGCAACTCAAACACGGCTATAGTTTTCCCCTTTGCAAGGGCTTGCCAGCATAGCAATGCAGTTAGCACTCAATCATTCAAGCTAGGCTATTCCTTTTTTCCTTTAAAATTAAATCTTCAAAGAGCTGTTAAGGAACTCACCATTTAGACGTGAGATCACATTAGTTTCTATAATTCCCTTTGTCTTATCGGCTTTTTATTATTTTATTTTTTTTAGAGCATGAGCGGCAGACGCAGCAGTAGCGACTCTTCTGCCTCTTCCAGTGAGAGTATCGCCAAGATGAAGGACCAAGACCCCGTCGGTGACGAGAGGGGAGGCTGGGGAGGCAAGCTCGACTTCTTGCTAACCTGCATCGGTTATGCCGTGGGTCTCGGCAACATCTGGCGCTTCCCGTATCTCTGCTACAAGAGCGGCGGCGGTGAGTACACTACACACTATAGATCTTAGTTCTACACACTGATGACATGACACGTAGAGCTAGCAATCGCACGTGTTACACAGGATACGGATACGCTCATTTAGCTCTCATTTAGCGGAGTTAGACTGATTACTGACAACACGTGCTACGCCAGATCCGCCCAATTAATGGCAGTAGAAACTAGAATGCAAGCTGCACAGTGCAGTAAGGATGGGTCTAAAGGCAACGAGGTCTAGTGAGATCGTGAAAATCTAGTTAGGTCCAAATGGGTAAGCGGGGATCGTGCCGAGCAGATCAATAATCTCGAGTTGGTGTCTATTTAACAGTTAGCAAAGAAGTAGATTTACACAAAGCGACAGGTAAAGCATAGTTTATCACATTGTCTGTTTGAACGTAATCCAAGCAGCGTTATAGGTCTAATTGTTTGGGCTATCTTCGATGCTCTTCACATAGATATATCGTGCGTTTCTTGTAAAAAGACACACACAGAATCAATCAATATGTAAAGAAACATTAGACAGAACCATCGGACATTTTCAGCAGCGTCCCATAATGTTCAGAAGCTGAGGATCTAGGAATGCCTCCAGATTAAATCCTTGGTTACTAACGTTACATGGTGACATGGATGTTACACCACATAGACCTAGTCCAGTACTTGGACCTCCAGAGACTACTGCCCAGTGGTGACCACAGGTGTCCCATGCAGTGGTCAGTCCCACAGTTCCTGGATTGGACTTGGAGGCCTTGTCAGCTTGTCAACCGACTTGAGAATACATATATCTCACCATTTCACCCCTCACCTGTCTCTGTCTCTGTCTGTCTCTCTGTATGCCTGTCTGTCTTTCTGCCTGTCTTTCTCCCCCTCTCTCCCTCTCTCTCTTTCTCTCTCTCCCCCTCTCTCTTCTGTCTCTCTGTCTCTCTCTCTCTCTCTCTCTCTCTCTCTCTCTCTCTCTCTCTCTCTCTCTCTCTCTCTCTCTCTCTCTCTCTCTCTCTCTCTCTCTGTAATTCTCTCTTCTCTCTCTCTCTCTCTCTCTCCCTCTCTCTCTCTCTCTCTCTCTCTCTCTCTCGCTCTTGTGTAATTAAATGACATGCTCATCCATCTGAAGCTGAATGCCTGCTCTAATGGATGACAACCGGCGGAAAATCTCTCTCTCTCTCTCTCTCTCTCTCTCTCTCTCTCTCTCTCTCTCTCTCTCTCTCTCTCTCTCTCTCTCTCCCCACCACACACAGACCTGAGTTTTTCAGTTAATCTCATCAGAGCAGAAGTCTTGGCACACTGCCCAAACTGGATCCACTGACACCGACTTTAGAACTCCTACAGCTCTGTACTGGAAAGAAAAAAAGTATAACTAAGTAGGCGTGATTGTCGTCAGCCCCCTCCCCTTCCTCACCTCGACTTGCCCCTGGTAATGGTATACCACCAGTACAATGTACGACGTTCCAGTAGTTTTCCAGTACTTTTAATCTTCTGCATAGATCTAGCTTCTGTCCTGTCTCGCCTGGGTTGGCAGGCTGTAAGAAACTTTACACGCGACTTGTTCAGTTGTCGTGACGCAAGTCGCGGGTTTCCCGGCGCGTAAATCTACTGCCAAAAATAATTTTTCTTTTTGGGTGCGCATTTGGCCGAGTATAGAATAAATGGCCTCTTTTGCCTTGACCGTGCCCAATCGATTCCCGTTAATGTTATGTATAATGACCAGTCAACATAGTGGGCTCGGTCTTCACAGGTGTTTCTCAAAAGGCCATGGTCACAATTTTCCGCTGGCCTTGACAGAGTCTCTGGTACTTATACAAGTTATAGATCTATTATAATTTATGCTTCCAGTACAGATCCAACCATTGGCTCAAGGTTACTTTGTTAATCCCGAGAGCTCAAAATACCCCTTATTAGTCCAGAACCAGACGGGGATATTACATATTACTTATTACAGATTACTGGCGGGAGTGGAAAGTTTGTTTAGCCTGCATTGTTACTAACAAAGGCAAGCATGGCAATGTCTGGCGATATTTGACTGTACTTGTACAGTGTACTTGGCAACTTCTCCAGCAGGTCCATGCGGTCTCCGGTGACCTGAAAGCGCTCCACTGCCTGGTCTGTCTACAGTTCAGTTGGCATTGACAAAGCGATGTGATTACACGGCTGTTCCCCACGTTTGCTCCTGTTGTATGACTATGACTATGAGGGAGTGCTAGAGCTTCTGAAATCCACTGCTGGACTCACAATGAATGGCCACATTTTTCACTCTTGTTCGGATGTTCCACACGGAAAGGGGGGAGAGGGGATGGTCAAGAGAGGTCAAGCCCCCAGAGGGCTTTGCACACACAGCCCAGTTCTCACTGGAAGCCTTCAGACCCACCTCACGCTCAGACCATTCATAAAACCTGGGGTATTTTAAGGTAGCAGACACCCCGCCCTTACTAAGTTACTTTTCTTTATTTTCCACACTCTTCCCCTTACGACGACTGCCAGTTTTACACGTTTTATTAATGGTCGAAAATTTTTCATGACTCCCACTCTAACAAGGGAGGTTTAAGAAAAGTGGATGTCTTTAGTGATTTAAGCCTTTCTAAAATAACAGCTGAGACCTTAGTCTTTGTGCATTGTATGAACCTTCTAAAAATTGTAGAACTTGTCCATACCATAACGCAGATCAGGAAGAATAGCTGTGCATTATTTCACATACGAAACAAAAGTAAACAGAGCTGGGTTGTGTATCAGATTTCCATTTACTCCTCATTTCATAACGTGATTTAGCTACACGAATTCGAATTCAAGAAGCGTTCCCCTTTTTGTAAGTAACGACCGTATTGGTTCACGAACTGCTATATGGTACTTAGAACGATCTTCCGTGTTACAGTAAGCGTAGAGCATAATGCACAGAAGAGCATACTGCACGTGAATTAAAACTGCACGCGCATTAAAAAATCGATATCGCTATCATCTACATCAGTTAGGAAGGTATGAAAACTATGATTAATTGAACAGCCTCCCCGCACAGAATGTTACTCACTAACGACTTTCTATTGGCGCTCACACGAGCACACCCACACACATACACACTCGAGGGAAATCCACAAATTTTCCACTGAAGCACGTTAGAAAGAGCTGACCTAGATCGCTGCGAGCAGGAAGGCCAAGGCCGCTAGTCCCTGCGTGAGTAATGGTGTGGGAGGAGAAAACTTCGCTTGGATCGAAGAAGAGCGCATTCGTTATGCATTATTGTCTAGCTGTAGATCTAAGCCCTAACTCCGGGATGAAGAGAGCGGGCGGGAGTGGTGGGGGGAAATTGTTTTTACTGTCTTGTTTAACAGATATCTAAATTCGTCGCAGATAGGAAAGAAGGAAGGGTTTCTTGTTCGTGCATGTCTATAGGTTGAACCCTATTGTTAAAAATAAATTACTGAACTCACTCCATCATTCTGAATGTGTGTGTGTGTGTGTTTTGTGTACCGCCAATATAATGGTTGAGTGATAAATGAGTCAGACATGATGAGTAGAGACATAGACGGGTCAAGGAAACTGTGCTGACTTCAGAGACGATGAAACAAACAAAGCGGGAGGTTGAGCAGTCAGTCTCTAGTTGGTGTCATCCTTGGATTATGTAATAATAAAACTGGCTTGACATGGCGGCAACCGGATCTAACCAGATTTTGGATTCTTCTCTCCCTTGCTATGACAGGCTACAGGATTTTCCTCCCTTTAGCTTAGAAGTTAGAACATAATATGTTATATTAAGATATTATCTATGGAGCCTACAATTTACTTGGAAGAGACAAACACATGTTATGTACGCTTGCTCTAAACATTTGCCCAAAGGAAAACAAGATAAAGGGTGGTAGGGGTTAAGCATTTCTCTCTTGCTATTATTTATTGGGCAATTATTTGTCTTGACATATTGCCCCCAATGGTCTTTACTGATTTAACCTCCCCCCCCCCCTTTTTTTTTTTCTTCTTCCTCAATCCATATTTTTTTAAATTGTTAATCAAATTAAACTTCTGAGTTTTTTCTGTGTGTGATTGAAAATTATATATAAAGCATTTTTTAAATTTTATTTTGGATGGTTAATGATCAGGGATAATGCTAGCTAGCAACCTAATAAAAACTTAATTTTATAAGTAATGGGGAAAGCACAGGGAATAAAATGTACTCGATAAATTAAGATTGCTAGGAGCAAACACAGTCATAATCTATTAACCTAGAACAACTGCCCCCATCACTTCCTCTGAAAAAAAAAATTAATCTATCCTGTTGTAAGACTAACTCCACCTTTGTGCATAGTGAATTTATATAAACATTTGATAAAAACAATAAAAAAAAAAAAATGTTTTTTCATCCTGTACATGAATTTCCTGATTCTAAAAAAATTTAATCTATTCTATTGTAAGACTAACTTCACCTTTGTGGATAGTGAATTTATATATACAGACATGTAACAAAAGCAATAAAAGAAAAAAACAAATTTTTTTTCATGAACAGGGGTTTTCTTCATCCTGTACGTGATATTCCTGATTCTAAAAAATACAATAATCCTATTGTTAGTCTAACTTCACCTTTGTGGATAGTGAATTTATATAATAATATATAGACATGTAACAAAAACAATAAAAAGAAAAAAACAATTTTTTTTTCATGAACAGGGGCTTTCTTCATCCCGTACGTGATTTTCCTGATACTATGTGGACTTCCGCTGTTTTTCCTGGAGGTTTCCTACGGCCAGTTCTCCAGCTTGAGCCCTATTGCCATCTGGAAAGTTGTGCCCATGTTCAAAGGTAGGTTCAGTGTGGATTTACAATACATATCAGTTGTGAAGGGTTTCTTTTTAATTATCTGATCTCACAATGTATTTTTCAGTATTTACTTGACCAAAGAAACAGATTTAATTTGTCAGAGAAATCTGAGCTGCTTCTCAAGATAGACATTGCACCTTTTCTAAGCTGTATTTCTTTCCTTGATTAAATATCTCCATAAAATGGATTTCATTAAAAAAAAAAAAAAAAATTTTTAACTCAATTCTATAGATCCTAAAAATGTATTTAAGAGTTTTTTGTGAGTGAACCAGAATCTGAAGTAACGTAGCTTTAATAAAGATAAATAGTCAGAATACATTTTTCTCCTTCCCTCTGCAGGTGTCGGTATCGGCATGTTGCTGTGCAGCGGTATTGTCTGCATCTACTACAACGTGATCATCGCCTGGACGCTGTACTACTTGTTCTCGTCCTTCCGCGCGATCCTGCCGTGGTCCCGCTGCGACAACTCGTGGAACGATGACTTGTGCATCGACGAAACATTCAACGCGACTCGCTACGCCATGGATGCGCTCGAGAAGAGCAGGGCAAACATGACAGGTTACTTCACGGGTGGAAACGACACTTCTAGCAACCTCACCATGCTGCTCATGGGAGTCAACGCGAGTAAAGTGAACGCCAGCCAAGTGAACACGAGTCATCTAGTTCCAGCCAGCGAACAGTTTTGGGAGTGAGTGCCATACTTAACACTTTTTCATAGAGCATAATGATATAGATTTATAACATAATTTAATTTTTTAAGAATCACTTAATCACAAATTATACTGAAAAAGTTGGAAGTTGGTCTCCATTGGTTTTATCTTGCAGTCTCAGGAAAATGAACTACTGAAATGCATTTTCAGGTCTGATGAAGTTTTGATTCTACCTATTGTCAAAACTGTTACTACAATGGTACTTCAATGTTCATTTTATACGTAAAATTCATCTTATTTATTTTATAAATCTATAATATTTGGAAACTTTCCCTTCCAGACGCCACGTTCTGCAGCTGTCGTCGGGTATCGAGGAGCCTGGCAGCATGAGGTGGGAGCTCCTGGCTTGTCTGGCCCTGGCCTGGCTCTGCGTCTTCTTCTGCCTCTTCAAGGGAGTCAAAGTGCTCGGAAAAGTGAGTCTCTAGTGCAGGCTTTGGAGGCTAAGCAACAACACTTACCTTACTTACCCAAGTTGGCTGTGTATCTAAACTGGGCTGTATTAACTCTTTCCCAAGGAGTCCACATCAATATTCAAATAAAAGTTGTTAAAAATATGGACCGGCTAACATTGCTTTTGGTACAGAAAATGTAGAAAAAAAAGTATGGGTATATTTTCTCAGAGATTTATACTAATTGAATGCCTGAATAATCACATTAGTTTTAAAAGAAAAAAAAAAACATGCAAAAAAAGTGATAATTGTCCATCTGGATTGCTTCAGACAAAACTCATAATGAATAAGCATAGAAAGGATCTCACATCTTGTTATTGGACATGAAAGATTATTTTAATCATTATATACCTTAGCAAAAATGTTCCTGCTCTCAACGGCCATCCCTTGGGGCCCGTCCACAATATAGCCTATATAGTGCTGCTGTTGGACGTTAAAAAAACCATTACCTTAACAAAATGTTCCTACTCTGTCTATTTCAGGTGATGCACTTTGCCGCTCCGTTCCCATACCTGGTGCTGTTGGTCCTGCTGGTCCGAGGCTGCACTCTGCCCGGAGCCATTGACGGAATCCGATTCTACATCGTGCCCCGCTGGGAGAGACTCGCCGACTACGAGGTGAGAAAACTCGGCTGATTCAAATCCTTATCCTGGAATTGTAAAATTCAATTATTTATTAAAACATAAATTTTCGGCGCTACTAAATAAACGTGAATTGTTTTGTGATTAAAACAATTCTTTCTTTTCGTTCTTTATTTTTAAATCGAAGTTCTTTTGTCATATATATAAAATGAGAATATTAAAAATACACATTGTCATTGATTTTATTTCTATATATACATTTCTTATACCTTTAAAAGGGGAAATTTCTCATGTTGAAATTTACTTGGTAATGTGAAAGTAACGAGAATCTTGACAACTTTCCGCAGGTTTGGGGTGACGCTGCCCTTCAGATCTTCTACTCCGTGGGCATGGCCTGGGGTGGCATCATCACCATGGCTTCTTACAACAAGTTCAACAACAACGTCTACAGGTGCGTGCCCTTTTCACTCGCTATGAAACGAGCAAACTTTTCTTGTTTTTTTTGTTTGTTTTGGTTGTTAATGAGGTTAATTTTAGTATTTGCTTTTAGGCAAGAAGCTAACTGGTTTTAAAAAAATAGTTTAAAACTCTTATTGAATCTTTTCATATTTAAATTCAAATTTAATGTTAAAAAAAATTACCTGTGGTGGGATGTAAAGATGATAAAAAGAAAGCTATATCTAATTGTGGTATGTTAAATGAGAATAAGTAATGATCCTACAACTGTTTGACAATGCTCAATTTTGGTTCCAGGGATGCTATGCTGGTACCACTGATTAACTGCTGCACAAGTCTTTTTGCTGGCTTCGTCATCTTTGCTATCCTTGGATTTATGGCACATGAAGGAGGTGTCGAAGTCGAAGACATTGTCACACAAGGTAAATTGCTGGAGATATTTTTATAAAAACTAACATTTGGTATTGAACAATTTTATATTAAACTGAAGTTAAAAGAATATCTTGAGAAAAACTAAGCACAGATGGACAGAAAATATGAAATATTTCTATGGTTTCTTGAATCTTGTCTTTACTTGTTGACAAACATTTGCTGAGAATAAGAGAAACCTTCATGCTTACAGCTAAATTGTATCTGAATTTAATATTTAGTCTTGTGTGAATTTCTCTTTAACAAGTTTTGTGCGAATTTAGCCTTGTAACAGTTTTGTGTATGTTTCTCATTGCAGGTCCCGGGCTTGTGTTTGTGGCGTACCCCCAGGCCATCTCTATGTTACCTGTGTCCCCTCTGTGGGCCGTCCTCTTCTTCCTCATGTTCTTCACCATCGGGCTTGACAGCCAGGTAAGCTTTTGTTTGAATATATAAGCCTTGCTGGTCGCCATATGTCCTAGATATGTCGGCCATGGCACGATGGCCAGGCATGGCCTCTGCCGATCACTTTACCCCTCTCCTTTCCTTCGTTTTTTCGGAGCACAGAAACTCTGGAGCAGCCAGCTCAAAATGGAGACGGGTGAGAGAATGCAGGTTTTCGGGAGGCTTGGGTTAGAGGGTTTGAGCGTTCAGATAGAGGTGTACATTTAGAAAATCTTGCCTTGTTTCTCATGGCTTTTTCAGTCTTCTTCTAGATTGGGGGAAATAGGACTCTAGTGGAAATGTAATGTCAGTAGAGATCATAGGCTTGGGTTTTTTTTTAGAATTATTGGGGTACTGCATTTCACCTGCATTTCAATAACGCCCGTCATCCATTTTGGCTGCTCTTGGAAACATAGGGCTTCATTTTCACTTAAAGAAATTCAAAACCTTGCTCAGTGATTGAGAACTTTTATTGCAGTAGGCCTATGCCTTCAAATTAAATTGTTTAAAGTTATCTTTGAGAAGGCATATGATTCAAGATACAAACTTCCTGAGGGGGCACGGCAATCCAAATTTTTAGTCTAGTTTCTCATACATGAGATGAGAATTTTGTCAGTTGTCTGACGTAGCAGAAAGGAACAATCAGAGATGCTGTTGTTACTGACACCCCTAGATCCTATCTTTTCGTTAATTTATATATTATATGTTTCAAATGTAAACATAACTTCCATCTTAGTTAAATAAGATTTTTAAATTTCATTTATTTAGAAAGATGTAAAAGAACTTAAACTATATATAGCCTGAAGCTTTATAGTCCGTCAGGTATTTGGGGTTTGATGTTAGAAAATATTAGTTCATAAATAATGAACTTTAGGCGGGTTTAAATAGTTCCTTTGAGAGTTCCAGTGTTTGCATGTCTACTGCTAATAACTTCATATTCTCTGTGGTATGTATGTCATGGAAACGCTGGAACCCTCTCGCTGTCAGTAAAAGCATCTCTGAGGGTTTGATGTAGGGCTGAATTTGGCCAGGTCTGTAAATCAGTATTTGATTTCTAAACAAGCAACCACGAGTCAGCAGTCGTGCCCTCCCAGGACTGATCCATAGAAATCTTCGGCAATCTCAGATTTGAGCTTATTTTGTGCCAGATCAGAGAATCAGAGTTTGTGTGCTCCTTTTTTTTTCATTCCTGCTCCTTGAGGTTTATAGATTTAATTTGCTCCGAGCGTAGGATTTGATGAAAAATAAATATTAATAAGTTGATACAGTTCCCATTTTTGCCCATTATATAAAAATTTGAAGGTTATCTTAAATGAATAAGAGAACGCAAAGAGAATAAATTATCCATGAAAGATGATCAATTCAATGCATGTGCCCATATAAACAGCACAGCACTTCCCTCACAATCCAATGCAAAAAAGCTTTGAAGATTTAGGATAATGAATTCATTTGTACAACTCTTTTTTTTTGTTCAAATTATGTAAAGCGTGGTAAACTGAATCAGCAAAACGCATGTTCTTTGGAGCTTTTTAAAAGGGGTTTTTATTTTTTAGGGTCTTTATTTATTTACTTTTATTTTTAAAACAAAATTAGTCAGAATTTTCCCCCTTCCAAATTTGCACGCTTTACCTAACAAGCCTTTTTACGTTGTATGGCAGAGATAAAAAAATGGTCTAGCACAGATCCCGTTTCATGTAAGTATGGGGATTAACCGATAATATGACAAATTATGTGTCAGTTTTGTGTCTGATTTGGTGGGATTCCTTTGGAATGATTATTGCGCGAGGAAAGAGTGAGAGATTTCATTTTGTTCCGCTTCTAAACATTTTATGACTTGGGCATAGCAGTGTGGAAAGTAAGAATATGTTTCAGAGTCATACTAGTCTTCGAGAGAAAACTGGGAGAGGGGGGAGGGAGCTGGGTGGAAATTGGGAAAGGAAAAGTGGCTTTTAGAGGCATCATAGATTTTAAGACAACATAAAACCTTTTGAGTCTGGATTGTTTGGAAGCAGGATTTTGAATGAATTTTTTGTTTGTAATGTTTCTATACAGATGATTGTAATTCATTTATCTCTCTGATCTTCAATCCTCATTTCGTCCTCATTGCCAGATATTTCTCTCGTTTCCCCCTAATTTATTTTTCTCTTTTTCTCTTTTTACATTTTGAAATTGAAATTCCTCTTTGCCTCCAAAATTCTTTCCATTTTCATCGGAATTGTTTCCAATAAGTAATTGGAATAGTTGACTTGTTCTACACTTTTCACCTGGTCAAAAGTTGTCATGAAGAGGAGCTCAGGAAAAGGGTAGAAAATTGTGGCTACCAAGGACTTAATTCTGAATTGTTTGAAATGAAAGCACAAATATTTTCACTTGGCAATCTAAGTTATACAAAACAACTTATTAAATTGCAAGTTGATGCTGGCAACATGATGAGATATTGCAAAATTTGCATGACAAGCAAAACAAAGATTGATATCAAATCCAACACTCTGAAAAGGTTCTCATTGGGTTAAGTGAATTACTTTGTCTGTTCTTGTACACCAACAGAGAGAGAGGAATTGCAAGGCACGAAGGATAACACTTTCTGAAAACTAAAGGAAAATCTCCAAAAGGTCGAACATTAATAGAGAACTGAATTTACATCACTACCGAGATGTTCAAAAGAAATAGTGAAGGAATTTCTTCTGCATCTTCCTTTTGTCTCTTGCAAATCCCCACTCTTTAGAGGGAAGCAAGGGTTTTTTTGGTCGTCTCCACGTCGCTGGTATGAGTTGAGTTGGCTTGGAATATCTGGAAAAGTTGGAATACCTGGAAAAGCTGATCTTTAGATGCCTCGACTTGCTTAAAATATGAATGTGCACGTTTTTTTCTGTTTTTTTTTTCCTTTTGTCTTTTGCCTTAGTTTGAGAAATTTTGTTAATGTTGCGAATGACTATATTAACCCTACGGTGAATCTGTTTGTTTTCTCCACTTCTGCAAGGACGAGGGCCCTGGGATGCAGGCTGGACTTGGCATCTGGTCTAACCACAAAACTTTCCTTCAGTGAGGCTTGTGGTTCGAGCCCAAGTTGAACCATATGTGAACTATTGATTTGTTTTGTCTGCCGTTTCGTCTGTCTTTTTACCGTTTCTCTACAGTGGAGTTTGATCTTTTCTGTTTAATTTTTTTCCTTCTCTTTATTATTTTTTTTCCTAGCTACAGGTCTAATCTTGTCTTGTCTGTTTCTTGTTATTTTATCTGAATTCTATCCAAACGTAATTGAAGCAAGTTTTATTTTTTTCCTTTTTTTTTGTCTTTGTCTCTCTCGTCTTTTTTTTTTTTTTACTGTTATATCGACGCTGTTTTTTGTTTGTTCTATATTGTCAGTGCTTTATGAGCCCCCATGTATATTCAAATCATTTTCCTCTCCATTCAATGATAAATACAAGGCACAGGAATAAGGTGACTGGATATGAAACAAATTTGGCATTTCATAATTTCACCATACAGTGGTATTTATGTTGAGCAATTAAGAAGCTGACTTGGCAGTATAAAATTAATTGAAAATATTTTACTTTAGTATATAAATCTATCTTTTTACACTAATGGCAGCTTTTGCTATTTTGTGATAAGCCAAAGGGTGGGGATGGGGGAAAACAATGATCCTAGGCATCACTGATTAACGTGAAAAAGTGCCGAAATTTCGCGCCACACAAGTGATAAGGGCCAGTTACCTTGTTCCTGTGTCTCCCAGCCCTCCTCAGCACTGTGTTACTCACTTTCATTAATCAGGCATAATGTTAGTCTTCATTTTCATTATGGCTTGTGATCGCTCATGTTTATCAAGATGCCATCATGTCAGAGTTAAGATGCGCCTTACTAATCGAAATAAAATTGGGTTAAGGAAAAGGGTGGGCTACCTATAATAGTGTGTCAGAACACATTAAATAGATGGAACCAAGAAATAGCATTTAATTAATGAAATTTGCAATGCTTATGTTGTTGTATTGGACAGAAAATTTAACTTAAGTAAAGTTAAAAACTTTAACTGCAGATGAAACTTTGTTCCTCTTTGGCATCTTGATAAACTTGGCGTTTACAAGTTTCTGTGCTCTAAACATGCTGTGATTGATAAGTCTGAAAGAAGGCAAAGACTCTTAACAACTTTAGTGTTGTATATTCTTTTATTTCGGGAGGCGGGGTTTTTTGTTTTGCACTCCATGGGGAAGGCTTGGAAATATAAACAAAATATACAGCACTTTGTTACGGGTTATTTTATACTTTTTATGCAATAAAATCTGCCATATATATATATTATATATTTACAATATGACTATACTCATGCAAATACACAAATAGTAAATTGTTACGAGTCTTGCCCTGAGTGGAAGGGATGCACTCGTCTTGTTGGTTTCTGATCTTGCTTGTCTCACTCTCATATTTCACAAAATCGAACACACAAGCTTTGATTTTTTCCCCCCTTGTGTCTGTCTGATCTGTCTCATGCCCTCCACATGGTGAAACAAAAGCACACACAGCCGTGCCCCGCGCGCATGTGTCTATTCTGTGGAGCCTGGGGAAGGCGCTACGAGCGGAGACCTGCAAGTTGAAACCAGCCAGAGCGTGCGCCAGAATGAAAGGGCGAAGCGAGACAAAAGGGACATCTTTGGATCCCTTTAGTTTGTATTTCCATTCATTTGTCTAACCTGAGTTTCCCTTTCCTTGTTGCCAGTTTGGCATGTTTGAGACCATCTTGAGTGGAATCACAGACGAGTTCCCACACATCTTCCGCAAGAGGAAAACCTTGATCTGCGCCATTGCCTGCATCTTAGAGTTCTTCCTTGGCATCCCATGCATCACTCAGGTAAGTCGAACGTTTGCTTTGGTTTTGCCTTGCAATAATTACATTAAAAAAGCAAAAAGAAACAACAGCAAAAAAACTACCCCAAACCCATCTTTCTTTTATTGTAATTTCTTTTAATTGTAAAGCAGAATTAAATTTTGGTGTGTTTATTTTTTCTTGTCCCAAGTGATTTTTGAAAATAAATATGATTAAGAGCTCAGACAATTATTGCAAACAATTTCCGTAGTAAGTTTGACAGTTTTCTTTTTGGAAAGGATCATTCACATGCATTTTTTTTCTTTCATAGTCTACATTCTTAAGTAAAGCTCACTCTGCAAAATCCAAAGCACATAATCTGAGAACTGGTAATATTTAACTTTACGGTTGTGCCTCAACATCTGACGATGTGTCTCTCTTGTTTCAGGGTGGAATCTACGTCCTCCAGATCATGGATTGGTACTGCGCCAGCTTCTCCCTCATGCTTATCTCCCTCTTCGAATGTCTGGCTCTCTCATGGGTTTATGGTGAGTTTTAAAAGCCTAGAATTCTACACATGTTCTTAGTCTCTCAATTATCTAACCGTTTTTAAATGTTAGTGCCTCAGTGTTCAATTAGTATATTAGTATATTAATGCCTGAAGAGAGTATTTAAACGCCTAAGTTTTTTTATTGAGCATATTGAAACTCAGAAAGGATCATGGCCTCGAGAGGCGTAAATTAATGCACACGTTATTTTAAACATTTCATCTATTGTTTAATGTTACTTGCAAGTAATAAAAATGTTGACAGAAATCATGCTTTCATCGCTCAAAGTTATCTTTGAAAAGATTAATTTGATTATTTCTTTTTTAACCAAAGTTCTCTTCATATTTTCTTCCCAATAGCAATAAATTGTATTTCCAAGCACAAAAGAACAAAAACCATCAAATTCAATGATTTGTAAATATTGGTGTTGATCAGAACTCAATGAATCATCTTTTTTGCTTTTCTGTGTACAGGAGCTGACAATCTAATCAGAGACATTGAGCTGATGATTGGATTCAAACCCAACTTCTTGTGGCGCTACATGTGGAAGTTTGTCACACCCTGTGTTATCCTGGTGAGTGTAATGGAAAAAAAATAAAAGCGATTTCCAAAAAAAAAAAAAAAAAATTCAACCCAAGGAGATTTTTAAGATAATCGCGATGTTGCACTTCTCCTAGTCCCTATTATCTCTTCCAAATTTCTGAAAGTGTAGGATTATCAAAATCAGTAAAAGGATTCAAACAGGGAAGATAAAGAAATGAAACAAAAATGTTTTTTGACACTTTTTGAAATGCTATTTTAAATAAATGTTATAGAAATAAATAAAAACCCATCCCTCCTTACATAAGAGTGTTGCTGGAAAAAAAATATTCATCTGCATGTATGATTACATTTTTAAGATTAGTTAAAATTTATATTAAAATAATTGTGAGCAATGTAAAGTGCAGAAGAGTCATGTGCTAGGAGAAAATTCTTATAGTATATTGTTATTATTGTTATTTCTATAATTTTTAAATGTGTATAACTTGTTTCTCTTGGTGCAGTCTATCTGGATGTTCAGTATGGCCACACACACCCCCGTATCTTATGGAGACTACTTGTACCCTGACTGGGCCATCGTCCTTGGTTGGTGTCTGGCCACGATATCAGTTATCCCCATCCCATTCATGGCCGTCTATCAGATCTACCACGGGTCTGGATCTTTATCAGAGGTGAGCGCTCGCAAATTATAACTTTACCAAACACCGTGTAGATTTACAGATGCCATATATTTATTGGAAAAGCATCTAAACAAAACTAGGGAAACAAAACCTTAAATAATAATAGTGAAATCTGAGTGATAGTTTTGTCTTGTACATTGAAATTTCAATGTTGGATGTATTGTCACAGTTTTGTACATTAAAATTTTCAAAGTTGGATGTATTGTCACATCTTCTCACTGGATCTGCAGAATAGCGTATAGCAGAGATGTGCCGTTTGTTAGATCAGTACCTTTCTAGTGCATAAAATTCATATTAAAATATTTATTTTTTAATTAAAATTAAGAGAAAATATGTTAGATCAGTACCTTTCTAGTGCATAAAATTCATATTAAAATATTTATTTTTGAAGTAAATTAAGAGAAAATATCAATAACATTCGTACCGACACAGGAAGAAATCATTGATTTTTTAATTATCTGAAAACAAGAAGGAATGAGATAGCCACACTTCTAGCCCCATGACAATACATTCAAGGCAGAAGGAGATGGACAGGTTTGCTCATCAATTTTTGTTTGTTTCCTCAGCGTGTGCGTCACTTGCTCAAGTCTGACCCGTCTTGGGGCCCGTCGCGACCTCAGGACAGGCGCCGTTACCTGGCAACCATGGGCCTGTCAGAGCTTGAGACGATCTCGACATGTGATGACATGCTGAACAGTACCGAGAAACTTCCTGCGACTCCTCCTCCTCCCCGCGGCACTGGCGTCTATGATGAGACAACGGTTGCTTTCCTGCCGAACCAATAGCAAAGTAGAACTATGTGTGCGAGGGTTGGTCTGAGAAAGGAGTGAGAAAATGATAAAAAGGAATGCTTGTGAAAGGGAAATAAATGCAAACGATAAGAAGAGAAAATGGATATAACTGGGACGAAGGACAATGGGGAAATGGGAGGGACATTTATCAGCTTCTGTCGTGCTGAGTGGGGAAAACGGGTTGGCAGCATCTGAGGATAGTTTGGGGGGTTGGGTTTGGGTGGGGAGAGGTGAGTGTATGAGAAAAAATGATGGAAGTTTGGACCTCAACGATGACTGCTTTTAAATCTGTATAATTTGTACAAAACGTAAGACAAGTCAGTGTATTGTTGTTATTACACAATGAAATGTTCAAACTGATCAAATTAATGCCATTGTGTTTTTTAATTAATGTAACCTTGTAGCAGGAGGAGAGGGGGGAGGATGCTTTGACCATCATTTTCTTCTCTGTCTTGTAAGGAAAGCACTCGAATCCGAAGCAATCACATTATATATTTTTGAGGCAGAATTCGAGAATTTCCTTAGGCTTTATCTGGTTGTCTCCTTCAACAAGATAGGTTTCCTACATTGTTAACACTGAACTATAAAAACATGCTTTCTTGTCTTTATGGAGGTCAAAGAAGGGAATTTTCCCCCGCGATATCGAGAGTGATACGGGTCCCTTATCTCATCTCATCTCACCTTTAACATGCCATTAATATGATGGAGAATATCTGATCAAACTGTGAAGGAGGTAGAAGAAATTGGCGTGCTTGTTGAATGGTAAAAATTTAACTCATGTTTGTTTCTTAAATTCACCTCTTAAAGCACATGTTCTTCATATTCACATCGTATCTGGTCTTGCTCCATACATTTCATCCATCCAACACATCAGATTATCGTATCTGGTCTTGCTCCATACATTTCATCCATCCAACACATCAGATTATGATATCGTGTAAAAACATGTCTTATTTATTGTTGGGATATTTCCAACCCAGCCTGTGAATGTTGCCGAGACAATGAAGTTTGTTATTATAGTCGGACGGAGGTCTATTAATAATCAATGTCCACAGCTATAGAAGAGCAGGGGGCAATATTCCAAGTGACCAATACAAAAAAACAAAACAACAGCAAACTTCTAGCAAGTGTTCATATCTTATTATTTTTCTTTCTAATATTATAATTATTGCTGATTATTTTTTATGCAAACGTTATCATTGAACTTGTCTGCTGAAGTTAAAGGGTTTGTGATTAGTGCCCTTAAAGAAGTCATAACTGCAGTTACAACCCATCTTTCCAATTCAATGCCATCAATTTTACATTTTTTTCTGTTGTTCTCATCTATTTCTATTGTTAGTTACCAGATTCTGTACTTTTTAGTCATTATCGATTTAATTTTGAACAAGAATGTCGATACAGATCTAAAAAAAAAAAAAAAAAAAATGAAATTTGGCCTTTTAGTCGAGCTTAAATGGAAATATCTAAAGATATTTTATAAAGGAAAATTTTTTGTTCAGCAAACACAAGCTCTGTCTTGTGTTGTCATTTCATTTAGCGGGAAAAGATGTTAGTGAAAGTGATTATCAGCAGATTTCAATGTGCCTTCCTTTACCTAAAAATGGCTGTTTTTTTCCGAGGGTAGACAAAAAGTTGTTCATTATTAACAGAAATATATATAAAACTTTATTTGGAAATTGCATCAGTAGAATGATAATACAATTTCCTGACAGTAAACTTTAATTGTAATTAAGAAAAAAATTATTTTCAACTTTAAATGAATTTAAAAAAAGAAAATTGATTTAAAAATGTGTATCCATTTTGAAAAATAAGGGAAGGATGAGTAGAATTTCTCAGGGATGGTTTAGCTTAAAGAGTTTTTACTCTGGGAGGAAAAGTTCTGAAGCATACGCTGCTGACCTTGCCATTCATTCTCCGCCCCATATATACGCTGTATCATTTCTTCACCACCTGTACCTAGATCTGAATTTTTGTATTGCTAGTTCATAATTGTATGACATTTTTTATACTTTGAAGTAATGCTGCTGTTAATTTTTTCCTATTTAATCTGCTTAAGGTATTTTTTCATTTTTCATCAGCGATAATATTTCAGTCAAACTTTTGATCATCTTGTTGTGTGCCTAATGAGAAAAGTACATTTAGACTTGTATAGTAGGGTTGCACTCAAATGTTTGCATTCATAGCTAGACAGAAGACGTGTGTTGCTCAGTTTTGTTTGTTACGAATTACTATCAAAGTTGATTCTAGAGTAGATGTATTGAAAGCCTGCGTTTTAGTTGGCCCTGTAAGCATCGCTCGTTGTTGATATACTCACTCAAATGGCTTGTAGGCTGAAAGTTGGTTCATTTTATGCATTTTGATGCCTTGGAAGAGAAGGAAAAGAAGTATGTGTCGTGTTGTGAGAGTTGCGGAAAGATTGTATGTAGATAAACTGACCAGAGAAGGGCTGGAGCGTACACACGAACAGATGTAGTTTGCATTCACTGTTACCAGTCCTTCAAATTTCATCCCAGCATACAAAGGGTTACTCTTTAAATAGCACAGTCGAGAGAAAAAAAGGATTTCTATATTATTTGATGAGATAAACCCATGTGAAAAGAAAATTGAAACAAAAACAGGGACAAAAGTAAAATTACCGCAATGAATTGTAAAAGTTGACGTTTAAAACGAACATATTAAATTTTTTTCCATCAATGTAACCTTGATGCCTTTAGCTACCATTTCTGTAGGGTTTACAAGACTTGTTAAAGCAAATTTTGTCTTTATAGATGAGCAGTGGCTGCAAATTCATGTTCTCATGCTCTTTGACAGTGACAAGTGACACGCTATGTTCGACTAGCACACGCGTTGTGTTTGAGCTCTGGTCCTGACACTAGTCAGTGCGTGTTAGGGTGAAAGTGTGACAGGGAGAAATGTCGAGTTTGAAGCAGAGAGGGAATAGGGATTGTGAAGTATTGCTAGTTCAAATGTTATCGATCTCCAAGAAAACTAATGCTATATATTTTTCTACAGTTCAAGCAACACTTTGGGTATTTATTGTATTAGTGCGTTGTGTGTGTTGTATGTGTGTGTGTGTCGGTTTGGCAGGTTCGCTTGAAGCATAGTGTGTTTGGTGATGTGGTTGTTGAATCTTTTTCTCCTTGTTTCAACTGGAAGCTACTTATGCCATTTTTTCAAAATTATTTGATGTAGTTTGTAACTTGTTTCAACTTGAGCTTTAATTTTTCTTATGTTTTCTTAGAACTGATTGTTACATGTACGTAAATTGTTATGCTAGCGTTAAGAAAGGCAAAGTTCCGTCTTTGAGGTGGCATGATGGATAACACCGCTGCACTGTCTTTGAGATGGCATGATGGATAACACCGCTGCCTTTTTCTTTGAGCATCTCTTGCCTCATCTTGAGATTAAAATTTTGTTTCTTCTTTCACAACAATAGAAGAATTATGGTAGAAGTCTCACAATGTAGACAGGAACAGTCAGTTCCACCATAACAGTGTCTCTACACACTGGAAACTGTGAGAGATATATATGTCATATATTATCACCACGTACATAGTAGTTTGTACTAAGACATATAGAAACTGCATCAAATCCAGCAGAAACTTTGCCATTAAAAAATTGAGATTATTCTTGTCTGGTCAAATAATCTAAAAAAAAAAACAAAAACAAAACAGTATTTAGAACTTCACTTGTCAAGTCATTTTTTTACGTTTTTTTCGTGGAACAAAATTTTCTAGCAACAAATCATTATGTTGTTTGTATTTGCCTGTTGTTTATTGTTAATGCATTGAAATATGAATTAATAAAAAGAACAACTTACAGACGTTATCCTTTTGCCTTTATTGTTCCTTGCATCTCTATAATTGTTATACTTACAGTGTTGTTTGTATGGAAGTTAGTTTAATGTTCGATTTGTAAGTGTTGTGGTGGTTTTTGTTTTGCTCTCTATTCTGAGACTTTAGAAACCTTGTAGGGGATAACTAAAGTTTCCTTCTTTGCTAAACACTGATGCATTAGGGGAATTTAATTTCTCGACCTGCAGTCAAGCCCAGGTGTTCAGTCATTATTGCCTGCACCCAAAATGAACCTTGGGAGTTGATGAGACCTTCGTGTTTCCACCATTCCAATCAACCGCCTTGCACGGAATATGATAAGCGCCGTTGTTTTTTTGTTTGTTTTTTTTTTAATTTTTTTTTTTAAATCAAGGCATTTGCTTTAATTTAAAATGACCCGTGAAAGAATCTTGGAATGCACAGACTAAAGCAAAGTCTAATTAAAATCCCCAACTTACCATATCACACTACAATATTTTGTCCCCATTTGACTCATGGTACAGCCCCCTCTCCCACCCTTTACATAGACCACACACTGAGGTAGTCATACAGTTCACTGTGTCACTTTGTTACCCGTATGAGTTTCATTCAGGAGGCTGAGTCACCGCCCCTTTAGTAAATGTTTTCTTTGGTCTTTTTGTGCACTCAGTGACTCAATAACTCTTGATTCAAGGTCATGAGATTCGAGATTCATTTGTTATCATAAACAGTCTTCAAATAAAATTAGCAATTAAAAAAATACAGAAACAAAAATCAAACCCAAAAACATTATATGACCCACAGAGACAAGAGTCCAGATCTCCGTGCCCTATCTCCTGTTCGGTAGCACATAAATTTGTCAGACGTCAGTCTTGGGACCCCTCCACAAGATAGTCTATAAAGTGCTGATGTTGGACGATAAACAACCAACTCAACTGAACCCAGTTCAAATAACTCGAATAGTAATCAAGCTTATCGAAACTTAAAATGCCGAGAGGGTTTACGCCTTCTCTAATACACACAGTAAACCAGTGAGCAACGAGATCACCCTTAAAGAAAAACAAAAACACAGAGGAACAACAAACAAAACAACAACAACGAACAAACAAAAATGTTTAAAAATCATCCCCACAACGACCAGGCCTTCAATCTACAGTCTATATCTCAATCAAGACGGTAGGCTCTTCAGTGTAGGATTCTCTCTATAGATCATCATTACCCAGTACCTTATTACCACACTAGCCATGGCTGCACAAATGCTACAAAGGTAGGTTTGCCTTCGCTTCGCAGAACTTGATGATCTATAAAAACCAAGCTTTTGATCAAACGTACAATGCTCTAGAATAATAATTTGTCATGTCGATTTTTGGCATGTGATTAAATAATGAGGACCAGTATTCAACAAAGTATTACAGAAATAATAATAATGTTTACCTGCAATTTCAGCATGCTGCGTGCTTCTAGTCATAATTTTGTTAATCTTATTCAATAACCTTTTTCTTTAGACCATTAATTTCGGTTCCATTATTATGTTAAAAGTTATATGCCACTTTTGACACGCGACTAAAGTAACTTGAATTTGTAGTCAAATAAAATGTCAGAGCTCTAATCAGTTTCTTTTTTTTTTCTTCATCAAAACGACGATTACTTGTATCAGTAGTCAATAAAAGATCACAAATCTTCTTAACTATCTGAAGTTTCGCTATACTACACTCACCACGATGTTTAATTTCTATTTAAATATTCTAAAGACCAATGATTTTGGTTCCAATTATTTCTTATAATACTACTCTAAACTTTAAAAAAAATTTTTTTGAAAATAAAAAAAAAACAAAACAAGAAAAAGTAAAGAATTTCAACATACTTCGAGGCCTACACATCTAGTCATCTCGTCAACAAAGAGGGTGAATAAATAAAAGTATAGGCCAACATTTATCTGTGCTTTGTTTTTCTAAGTTAAAATATTATTATTGTTGTATAATTCGTGACATCCACCCTGCTGACTCTATCTGTGCCAGACTGGTGGGATCATCAGTAGACCCACCCCCACCCCCACCCCCTGTCGCAGGGGTGAAGAAAGAAATCATCCCCATACAACCGGGGGATACATGTACATGCACCGCGCCCGACACGAAGTCAAGTGATATCAAAGGGGGACAACTCTTTGAACTCTTCGTTTTTGACCAAGTAAAAAAGAACAAGGTCGCCTCCCTTGAACTAAAGAAATTTGTGTGAGTTTTTGCAACATCTTCGGCATCGCCATTATTGTTGTGATTATCATCATGCCCGTCATAAGTATCCTCCTCCTCCTATCATCATCATCATCATCATCATCATCATCATCATCATCATCATCATCATCATCATCATCATCATAATTATCATCATGATCATCATTCTCCCCCTCTTCTTCCTCCTCCTTCTCATCACCAAGATAATCATCAAGATAACCATTATCATCATTATCATCAATAATATCATGTTGTTATCTTCGTTCTTTGTTGCTGCTGTTGTAGTTGTTGTTGTTGTCATTATTGCAATTCTTGATATTATCATTATTGTTATTCTGTCTGATATTATCATTGCTGTTACTGTAACACTATCATACCCCCCCCCTCCCCCAGCATAAAGCACGCGGAGAACACCCTGGAGATGTGTGAGACTGCGACCAGGCTGTGCGACATGGCCATCGCCTTCTCCAAGTCAGAGGACAGGCAGAGGGTCAAACAGGCGGCCATGACGGTGAGGGTTTTTTAAATTTTGTTTTTGTTTTGTTTCTTGTCTATGTCTTTTTGCTTGGTTATGTTATCTTCAGCGTACAAATATAGCTCTCTGTGTAAGGGTGTGTGTGCGTGTGTGTGTGTGTGGAAAGGGGTGGGGTGCTGGTAATGATAGAGCGTTGGTCCTCAATTCTGGAGGTTTCTGGTTCGATCCTACGAATGTTTATTATACGAGTCCGTCCCTTTACTGGTTGCGTTGGTATCAGTATGTGGCCTGCTGACACGAAACTCTCTTTCTCTGTCTGTGCTAAGAGTAATAGATATTGGGGAGGGGCGAGGAAGGCTAAGAATAATAAATACTGGGGAGGGGGAGGGGGAGGCTAAGAGTAATAGAAACTGGGGAGGGGGGGTGATAACAGGTACTGGGGAGGTGGGGGAGGCTAAGAAGAAAAGAGACTTAGTCGGATGCTGGGCATGTTAAAACAGTTTTTCCCCACAGAGGTTTGGGGTGGGGGTGCGAGGAGGCTTACAAATTAAAGTCTTGGTAGGACAAAGGTGAACAAAGTTGTCTTTATTCGTTTTGTGTGTGTGTGTGTTTTTTTTCTGTTTTTTTTTTTTAGCGGTTGGTAGGACGTAGAATACTATAGGTTAGTTTTATCTAGACAAGTCTATACCCGCCTCAAAGGAACACTAACATACCAAGTCGTGGAGAGAGAAGGGGAGAGAGAGAGAGAGAGAGAGAGAGGAGAGAGAGAGAGACAGACAGACAGGGAGTTTTCCTCTTAATTTTCATTAATGTTTTCTTTATAATGTGTAATTTACTCATTTTTCATAATTTTTCTTTGCTGATCATGTATCATGTCCTTTATGTGCAAAACTGCCTTATAATGTGTGTGAATGGCTGATAAATTGTATCGTCTTAACTATGTAAAGCGCTTTGAGCCGGCTATGCTGGGATAAAGCGCTTAAAAATGATCTTCATTATTATTATTCATTGGTATATTGGTAAATATACATTGATTTATTGGCACATAGGTATGTTGACATATTGGCATTTTGGTAGATTCGGATATTAGTTCAATGGTAGATTAACATATCGGTAGATTGGTACATTGATATATTGGCACATAGGTATGTTGGCATGTTGACATATTGGAATGTTGGCACAAGGGCAAAATTAGTACATTAACATAGTAGCATATTGGAGTATTGGTACACTGATATAGTTGGACATTGGCATAGTTGGAACTTTGTCATACTGACATATTGGCACATTGGCACGTTGACGTTGGCACATTGATACATTGGTGCAATGTGAGATTGGCAATTCGGCACATTGAAATTGGGACATTGGTATATTATTATATAAGCATATTGGTACATTGGAAATGACATAATTATGATCATTTTAACATAAAAATTAGAACATTGATTTATTTCGACATTGAATTATTAGCATATTGACATTCTGGTATATTGGTATTTTGTCCCATTGGCATATTGCCATAGTTGGATTACCACATTGGCACATCGGCATATTGGTACAATAGCATAGTAGCACATTGAAATATTGGGACATTGGCATATTGGAACCGTGACATATTGTTACTTTAACATAATTGGTGAGCACATTGAAATATTGGTACACTGGCATAGTTGGAGATTAGCATAGTTTGATTGTGGCAAAATGGCATATTGGCACATTGACACGTTGACATTGGCACATTGATACATTGGTACATTGGTACATTGGTATATTATTATATTATTATATTAACATACTGGTACGTTGGAAATGACATAGATATGACCATTTTAATATAATTTTTGGAACATTGGTATATTTGGACATTGAAATATTGGTACATTGGTATGTTGTCCTATTGACATATTACCAGATTACCATACTGGCACATCGGCATATTGGGACATTAACTTAGTAGCACGTTGATATTTGGGGAAAATGGCATATTGCAACCGTGTCATATTGTTACTTTTAACATAATTGGTGCATTGGCACTTTGGGACATTGACATGTCAGTAACTATCATACTCACAAATTGTCATTTGTCATTTGTCCACATTTTTTACATGTTTATCTTACCCTATCCACATTTCTATTCGACCTCACAAATGTTTACCTCTGCTTGACCTAACCATTTTCTCCCTTCCTGTTCGGATCTGACCACGTCCACCTCCCTGTCCCTGTCTCTGCAGACAGCTGTGGGCAGTTCGGCCACCCAGACACTGAGCACTGGACTGACCGTGCTGGGCCAGATCAGGAGACTGATCTCAATGTGACGTCACAGGAGACTGATCTCAATGTGACGTCACAGGAGACTGATCTCAATGTGACGCCTCAGGAGACTGATCTCAATGTGACGCCTCAGGAGACTGATCTCAATGTGACGTCACAGATGACCAAAGTCAGTTCCAGGAAGACTCGTGGCCTTTTGATGATGCGACGATATTGTGCTGTACAGCTATGTGCTTGTGTGTTTGTTTTTCCGAGAAGCCGTTGTCACATAGGGAAGATAACTTTAATGTGATTTAAGTATTCTCTCTGTAACCTTTTGATCAAAACGTCGAGGGATAAACAAAGGCATGTACTAACTTTACACATGGCACCGCCCCCCCCCCCTCCATAAATTATCATCCTTTTTGAAACTACCACTTTTCTAAATTATATATGACAATACATATTACCTGTAGCAGCGAGGCTATATTAAGGCACAGAAGTAAAGTAACTACATTGTCAGTTGTAAATACATGTAATTATACGTAAAACAACAACAAAAAAATATGTTAAGACCAAAAGCCACCGAAACCTCAACTTGTTTGAAGGCATTGTTAAATATTTTTTGTTGTTGCGTTTATCAACTTGACTAATTCTAGATCTATATGACAAGTACTGTTACCTAAATGCTGGTATTTATGAACTGTTCACTGTATTGGCGTTAATACCTGTTTTCTCTTACAAGACGGATGTGTCTTGGATTTGGTGTACTTAACTGGTTAGAAACATTCATTAATAAAGCCTGAACATGACTGTGACTTAGATGTTGTTGTTGTTGTTGTTATTGTTGTTGTTGTTAAAATAATTTCTTTGATGACCGGTGAGTTGAATAATATAATGTAAATGATGCTGCTGCTGGGTATAATAATGTTGATGTTCTCGATGATGGTGGTGGTGCTGGGGATCAGGATAATGGTGATGAAGATAATAATGATGAACCCTCCATATATAATAATCTTTTTTTTGAAACTACCACTGTTCTAAATAATATATGACAATACAACCTCTAGCAGCGAGGCTATTAAGGCACAGAACCAAAGTGACTACATTGTCAGTTGTAAATACATGTAATTAAACGTAAAACTAAAAAAAAAAAAAACATATGCTGAGACCAAAAGCCACAGAAACTTCCACCTGTTTTAAGACATTGTTAAATATTTTTTGTTGTTGCGTTTATAAACCAGATCTATATGACAAGTACTGTTACCTAAATGCTGGTATTCAATGTATTGGCGTTCATGCCTGTTTTTGTTTTTTTCTTACAAGACAGGTGTGTTCTGGATTTGATGTATTTTGTTAACTGGCAAGAAATATTCATTAATAAAGCCTGAACATGACTGTGACTTAAATTTTCTTGTTGTTGTTGGTGTTCATGTTGTTGTTGTTGTTGTTAAAATTTCTTTGATTTCCGCTGAGTTGAATAATATGTAAATGATGCTGATGCTGGGTATAATAATGTTGATGTTCTCGTTGATGGTGTTGGTGATGGTGTCGATGAAGATGATGGTGATAACGGTGATGGTGATGACGGTGATGACGCTGATAACGATGACGGTGATAACGATGATGATGATGATGATGATGATGATGATGATGATGATGATGATGATGATGATGATGATGATGATGATGATGATTATAATAATCATAAAGATTATGATCATGCATCTGGCGCTTCTACCATTGTGGATCCTAATGGTGGAAAACTGTCTTCGAGGAGAGTGATTTTTTTATAAGGATAATGTTGAACAAAAGTAATCATTTTTTTTAAATTGCGAGAATGAATAAGTAACTTGACAATGATCGTAGCGGTCTGTAGTTTGTTTGTTAGTTGTTTTGTTTTTGTTTTACTTTTTGATAGTTTGAAAGTTGCTTTAAATTTTTGTTCTTACAATAAAGGAAGTTAAACTTACCATACCTCCTCTTCTCCCCTCCTTTCAAAATATCCAGCTGTCCCACAGATGGTGTTCATAATGAGTCTCTTTTACAACAAAACTAATGAAAATAATGCCAAGGGGAGCAACTCGTTATTTATTTAAAACCAGATAATAAAAAAGCAGTAATCCCCCTCAAGGTCTTATCATCAGATTAATTTGTGGTGAACTAAAATCAAGAATGTAAACCAATTTTGTTCATTATAAAACAAACATTTTACAAGACCAGCGGTTCTGCAGGGTGCCTTATGGTGCCACACGAGGTTCGATGGTTTCCCCGCTGTTACCCCCTGCTCGCGTTCGCACCAGCACATTAACTAAACAATAGGGAGGCATCAGTGTGAACACGGGGAATTTTATGTCTATCAGTGAGTCTTCTAGACAAACGCACGCACACAAGCGCGTTGTTGTGTTACAGTCGTAAGCAGTCTTAATGTGTAGTATTGAACTTCACTGCAGGGAGTAGCCACGCCCCAAAGGACAGCAACTCTGGCTACGAATGTTTATTTTTCATCATTCCGCAAGACAAAGTTCCCTCCCCTAGCAGTGTCACCGCCTCGCCTCGTATAGTCGTATCACACTCCCGCTAACCAAGGGAAACAACTCAGAAACAATCCAACAGCGGGGAGTTAATGTTATCAAAGGGCGCTAAATAATGTCCGCAAAACTTCGCGAAAACATGGCGCTTTTCAGCTCGCTTGTCTTGTCTTTCAGGTTTATCGGAGTTGAAGATTCATTATTCTAAAGGTGTGTCGGGGGGAGGAAGTTCTCTTGTTTTGTGGGCTGGTCCTAGAATCCATAGACGAGATGGGGTGTTGGTAGTTTGTAGTCGGTACCGCTTACAGCCTCGGGGTGTTTTCTATTGGAGCCGTGGAGAGGGTTAGCTTCACATGACCAATCTCTTTCATAGTAGCAGGGGAAGAAGGGAGGGAGGAAGAAAAAAAAAAAAAAGAGAGAGAGAGAGTGAGAGAGAGATAGAAAGAGAGATGGTGGAGGGAGTCAGGGAGACGCATGAAAAGAAAAATAATTATGGTAAGAGAACCAGAGAGAAAAAAATAAAAGAACCGGAAAGAGAGAGAGAGAGAGAGAGAGAGAGAGAAAGAGAGAGAGAGAGAGAGAGAGAAAGAGAGGAGAGAGAGAGAGAGAGAGAGAGAGAGAGAGAGAGAGAGAGAGAGAGAGAGAGAGAGAGAGAGAGAGAGAGAGAGAGAGAAGGAACGAGATACAACCCAGAGAACACCTAGATGACAGATGCTAACAGACACGAACAAACAAAGACTATTTGAGACGGATAAAAAACAACAAAACAAAACAAAACAAAAAACGGGTGCGTTTGGGACAAGACAGAAAGGTAGAAAGATAAATAGAGGGGTGTTAAAATAAATAGAAGAGTTATAAATAGAAGGGTAGAAAGATAAAATAGAAACAAATTTTTACATAGTCAAATATGGATATCTAGAACAATAAAAACAAAGGCAACTAAGGAAAGGAAATAAAAAATTAGTACTGGCTATCTTGAGATAAAGCTCAGGCAATTATTTTCTTACGGTGTGGGTAGAATATCCTCAGTTGGCGGCGTAATCCCTAACCATATATATGCTCAACGTGTGTAGAGATTAGGCCTACTCCTGTAATGGACAGTTAACCCTTAAGTTTGCCAACAGTTTAGGGATGGATGATAACAAAAAGGCTTAACTTAAAATGAATGTTGAAAAAACCCTGAAATCATGCTTGCTGAATCAATATCCCCTCCTAAGCAACTTAATCGATTGGAAGAATGTATCAACGGTGAAGAACTACCCCCCCCCCCTTCTATCATTTGCTATTGTTTAGGTTTTCATTTGCAAGTCGGGGCTTTTTGCACACCACAGAGATAGTAGAATAGATTTTGTGACTTTTAAACTTGTTTTATGTCGTCATTGTCTTTCTACCGTTAAGCATCGATATCATTTTTGTTAGTTGTACCATTGACCTAATAGATTATCACTGTACGAGGCTAATGAAGGGGTCTCCCCCTACCCCATAGATTGTTCTCTATAGAGGGAGGGAGAGAATTCTCTTCCTCTCTCCGGGTTTAACGTCTCCTAGGTTCCCCTGGGGGATCCTATACAGCAAACCTACCCCATAGATCTATAAATAGATATTTATATATCTATGCCCCACCCCTACCCTCACACACATAGCACACCCTTATCAGCGGTAGGCTCTGGGTATTAAATACATAAGTACAATAAACCGTAGATTTAGACGTCCTACTTAAATCGTATATAGATACCACAGTGGGGCGTCTAAACCTGCTTCCTCCTTGTACTTGTATCCACGATAATCAGTTTTGTACATCAACCAGGACCCAGTTCTTCCGAAGAACTTTATACGGAGACGACGGCTTGGGGTGTCAAAGTATCGAACATCGGACCTCAAACCGGTCAAGCATAATGTGACAGGCTGAGGCAGAAGTCCAGGTCTCCCCGCACTTTATAAATTATCTACTGTTACAGTGTGGCAGCAGGTGAAATTGTCAGACGTACGTCATGGGGCCCGTCTTCAATGAAGCCTAAATAGTGCTTACGTTGGACGTTGGACGTTAAACAACTAACTCAATTCAATTCACCTCTAACCCGTCAGTCCAGTGCACTACCGACTGAGCTAACGGCCGACCTTACTGCCCAGTGTACCAGCGTCGCGCCGTCAATATGATTGTGTAGGTGGCCACTCGGCGGTCATCCTAATTGCAGTTGGGCGGCTGGCGCAGCGGGGATTAAACCCACGCCGCTAATTGTTGTGCTGTGAGTCTCTGATAACTGGCGCTATCAGGACTGTGGAGGCAGCGCGGTGTGAATTGGGGAGGAAAAAGCGGGGTGGAGTGGACATTGCTGTTTATGTTAGAGAAGTACATATACA
>RQTK01000646.1:100095-111297 GCA_003991915.1 Elysia chlorotica
CACAATTTTATCGCTCAGTATCATTTCGTCTGTGGGTTTTACACTGAAGTGTTTTCCTCTGCTCTTAGCCGTTAACACTGCAAAATAAAGGGTAGGGAGACAGAGATAGAGGCAGGGAGAGAAAGAGAGAGAGAGAGAGAGAGAGAGAGAGGGAGAGAGAGAGAGTCAGAGAGCCACGTACTAAGTCTTAACTGGACAGTAGTAAAGCCTGCCTACTAGATATCGAGACAGCTGGGTTTTGGATTAGTATAGCAACTCTTGTACCGACACCAAATGCCTTGCAATAGAGGGACCTTTAGAGAAAACAAAGACGGTATGCAAGGAAATCTGAAACGGCGTCTAATCATAGCTCTATCCTAGACTTACGGAGCCAATGAGCGACCAGAAAACCCCATGCCTAAGGGGCGTGATTAGGTCATCTGTTATCGTTGTGAAGATCGCAAAGCCTATACTGTATGTTCCACAGGATAGCAAGTTTCACAGAAGCACAAACAGCCCTTCGGAAGTGTACAAAGAGCATCCATTTCCTTTCCGAAAAAAAAAATTGCTTGTCTAGTGCAATATGGCGGCTTGTTTTGGAAAAAACTAAGTATTGTAAAATTTAATGGAACGGGAGAAGGAATAATATTAATTATAGGTATTTTTCTCATGCGCGTCGAACTTTTTTTTAGTATTGGAGTATACGAGAGAAGATGATACAATGTCAATATAATTATGTAATAGAACTATTTGTTTTTAATAAGTCCCAATGTTTATATTTTACCTAACCCTTTTAAGTTCGACACATTATACTTCGTAGATTATAGAAGATGATAATACTATGTAAACACTGAAATATCTTATGAGTCTCAATGTTTATATTTTACCTAACCCTTTTCAAGTTGACACATTTCGTTCTAAATTTTTTTTAAACCATTTAGCTTGAACCTACTCGTTGCCCAGATCTTAGGAAGTATTTTGCCTCCTTAAAACGATGTTATTTGGATATTCCCTATTATTTTATGGAGATTTATGTAAATGCCTTTATTTCAGTGTTTACATGTAGCTTATGGCATCCCTCTTGAAGTGCGTTATTTCTTGTGAATGAAACGCTGAATATAATTATCAGACGTTCGAGAAATATGTTGTGGGAACTTATGAATAAAATATTAAGACGTAGATTTAATTCACTCGTACTGATTAGATCCGGGTTTTTATTTCTTCTTCTCCGTGCTTTGTGTTTCTCTTTATTTACATACAAGATTGGAATACTAGGTCATAGAGAGCTGCAGAATTGTCGTAACAACAAAGTATGTACTATACAATGGAGCGCGCGCTAAATCCAAGCGGCTTTTGCTTGCTTTTCTCTTTTATTTTATGTACAAGTATTTTCGGGCATCTCATTTTTGAATTTCCTCTTCAGCGATAAACAAAGGACTGTCTTATCTCTTATCTTTTATTAGAGCGTGAGAGAGAGGGGGAGGGGGAGGGGGAGAAACAGAGTGAGGAAGAGTGAGAGAGATAAATAGATAGAGAGAGAGGGAGAGAGAGAGTGGAGAGAGAGAGAGAGATAGATAGATAGAGAGAGAGAGAGAGAGAGAGAGAGAGAGAGAGAGAGAGAGAGAGAGAGAGAGAGAGAGAGAGAGAGAGAGAGAGAGAGAGAGAGAGAGAGAGAGAGAGAGAGAGAGAAGAGAGAGAGAGAGAGAGAGAGAGAGAGAGAGAGAGAGAGAGATCGCTCTACGGGGCTATGTAGCGTAGAAGTAGATCACAGGTCTTTAAACCATATCGCAGTTGCTGCGCCACTAGTGTGATACACGATGTACCATAATATTTGCCATATTTCTTTCACATGTGGTGGGACATTGCTCCTGATCGTCGTAATAAAAAAGTAAACAATTACCATACATACAAAGTATCAAGTTATAACTATAATTATAGTGTCTTTGTTAGCTAAGGCTTCCACAGCATCTTTCAGGATGGCCGAGCGGTCTAAGGCGCCAGACTCAAGGTAGATTTACTTACCTTCCCGTCACTGGCGGGGTAGAGCGTTCTGGTCCACGAATGTGGGCGGGGGTTCAAATCCCACTTCTGACAATACTTTTTTCTTCTAACTTGTATGTCATTTCAACCCAAAATATTACAAAAGTTAAACACAAGACTGTTCAACGAATTTTTGGTGCACTGCTTTACAACATGATTTGTTTTCCATATAATGACAGTGTGGCTACACTGGCAGATGCAATATCTGGCGACATTTGACTTTTTAACAATTCCAATGAATAAATGCTTATATCGTGGGCGGAACCTAAGACGAAATTATGACAGTTTTCATATTGCTACAGAAACAAAACCAAACCATTTCTAAAAAGAACAAAAAAAAAAAGGAAATTCTATCAAGAAATTAACAAATTGACAAGAGAGAGAGAGAGAAGAGAAGAGAATGATCGTTCTACGGGAAGATATAGCTTAGAAGTAGATCACCTGACTTTAAACCATATCGCGGTGTCTGTGACACTAATGTGACGCACAATGTACCATAAAATTTCCCTTACTTTATTTCACTTAAAGCTTGTGTTTGGACATTGCTCCTAATCGTCGTAATAAAAAATAAGTTAAGAATTACAATACGCACCAAGTATCAAGTTATAACTATAATTATAGTGTCTTTGTTAGCTAATGCTTCCGCAGCATGTGTCAGGATGGCCGAGCGGTCTAAGGCGCCAGACTCAAGATAGATTTACTTACCTTCCCGTCACTGGCGGGATAGAGCGTTCTGGTCCACGAATGTGGGCGTGGGTTCAAATCCCACTTCTGACAATATTTTTTTCTTCTAAAATTTCTTTCACATCAATCTAAATTAAAAAAGTTAAACACAAGACTTTTTCATTTCATTTTTACTCCACCACTTTACGACCTGATATTTTTTCCATAATTATGAAGGCTGTGTGGCCACACTGGCAGATGCAATATCTGGCCACATCTGACTTTTTAACAGTTCCAATGAAAAATGCTTATATCGTGGGCGGGACCCAAGACGAAATTATTACATTTTTCATATTTCTACTGAAAATATAAATGTTAAGGCAGAAACTAAACCATTTGTAAAAAGAACAAAAAAAAAAAAAAAAAAAAAAAAACATCAAGAAATTAACAAATTGACCAAAAAAAAACCATCAAAACAACAACAGTTGACGTTTTATAGATTTTTTTAAAAACTTTTTCACAAGATGTAAACCAAAAGTTCAACTGAATACGCCGCAGATTAAAGATTCGGGATGGATTTTAATTATAACGTTAAAGAAAATATCCCCGTTAAATACGAATTATCTTCTCCGATAAAAAAGAATTAGTCAAACCGAGAGCTCGTTTGTATGATATCCAATAAAACTACTGTAAATATTAATTATTCAAGATTAATAGATTTTGAGATAAGACGTTACGTTGAAAAAAGTGTCGATAATACAACATGGACAAGATGTAGGCAACGCCTCCCCTGTTAGGATTTCTCTTTATAGAATCATTGGAAGTGTAAAACTAATTAAGCATAACCAAATCACCTGGGCCTCGAATAAATTTGGAGTTTAAGATTAAAAAAGGAGGAACAGTTTCTGTACCATCTAACTATCTTACTATGAAACTCACTATTCATGCAGTCACCGATAATAGAAAGAAGAGTGGACAAGACCAAAAATACATTGCGGATAGCTAATTTGGCTATGTGAAAGATATAGAAAAACAATTCAACTAAAATGTATGCAAGGGTTAAAAAAGGGGTATTGATCTATGAACATTAAGATATACATTTTGAGGGAGGAAAATAAAATTATGAAAAAAATAAAGAGTGTGTTTTTCCCCACTAAGATGTAACTGGAAGTAAGCTGGAAATAATATTGTGTGACCCATACATGTATCTGAATATTAAACTAAATAAAACAAAAAAATTAAAACAAAACAAAGATAATTATAGCAGACAAAAACGGAAATAGTTATGCATTAATGTTTTTTTTTTTTTTTTAATATTTTTAAAACATCTTATTTTAATCATTATTTTACCACCCGCGTTCATCAACATATTTATAATAATTTATAGGCGACGCTCGTTGGTTGACGCTATATCGTATTTCACTACTACAGTTGTACTACACTATCATATGCGTTATCATAGCCCATAGATTAATAGCGTCTAAACTGGTTGTGTTGATCTGCTGAACTCTCTCTCCCTGAACAGCTGTCAGGATGGCCGAGCGGTCTAAGGCGCCAGACTCAAGGTAGATTTACTTACCTTCCCGTCACTGGCGGGATAGAGCGTTCTGGTCCACGAATGTGGGCGTGGGTTCAAATCCCACTTCTGACAATAATTTTTTTTTCACGCCAGTATTTCTTTTTTTTCTGTTTTGTTTTGTTGCCCATACGTTTTTTGTTAATCTTTGGATAATATTTTAAAACCCAGTTTATTAGCATCGCATTGATAATACAAAAAGATTAATCGACTCAACATATAAACACACTAACAACTCAATTAATTTAATACTTTAAAAAATCAGTCTCAACTATATTTTAGGTTAAAAAAAAAGAACGTACATGGTTGTGTCAGAAACTTATAAGCATTATCATAACCTGAGTAAGACAATAAATGAAAAGAACAGATGAAAGAATACTGATCCTTAATTATTATGACCGTAACATGAAAAGCCCGTTTTAATTTAGTATTTTTATTTGTTATTGTATGAAAGGAAAAATAAAATCCAGATTAAAAAAAGAAAACATGGTGGTCTTTATTGAAGCCAAATATTATTGAGAAGTTTCGAAGTTCATGATGAAAAGATTAAAATATTAATAATATTATAGTTGTATGAATATAAAGGGTATATATTTGTAACTAAAAATAAGAAAAATTCTATAGTCTCTTTCTACATTGTTTAAAAATGATATTTTAATATTTTCTTTAATCTTATTTTAATCATTATTTTACCACCCGCCTTCATCAACATATAGGCGACGCTCGTTGGTTGACGCTATATCGTATTTCACTACTATAGCTGTACTACACTATCATGTGCGTTATCCTAGCTCATGCGATTATAGTGTCTAAACTGGTTGTGTTGATCTGCTGAACTCTCTCTCACTGAACAGCTGTCAGGATGGCCGAGCGGTCTAAGGCGCCAGACTCAAGGTAGATTTACGTACCTTCCCGTCACTGGCGGGGTAGAGCGTTCTGGTCCACGAATGTGGGCGTGGGTTCAAATCCCACTTCTGACAATACTTTTTTTCTCGCCAGTATCTCTTTATTTTTTAAATTTTTTTTTCTGTTGTCCATACGTTTTTATTAATCTTTTAATAATTTTTTTGAAACAGTTTATAATTATCGCATTGATACTGCAAATGGATTATTCGACTTAACTGATAAACATACCACCAACTCAAACTACATTACGTTAATACTTTAAAAAATAAGTCTCAATTATATTTTAGGTTAAAAAAGAATGTATGTGGTTGTGTCAGAAACTTATAAGCATTATCAAAACCTGAGGAATACAATAAATAAAAAGAACTGATGAAAGAATACTCGTCCTTAATGATCGTAACATGAAAAGCCCGTTTTTTAAAGTATTTTTATTTGGTATTGAATGAAAGGAAAAAAAATCCAGATAATAAAAAAAGAAAATATGGTGGTCTTTACTGAAGCAAAATATTATTGATTACAGGGCCAATCATATATCAGAAAACACTATGTCTAAGGGACGTGAGTATGCCATACGTTATCGTTGCGTGGATCGCAAAGTCTGTATTGTACGCACTATGTATCCTTTATGTTAATCACAAACAATTCAGTTAATCACGCGGGCGGGGTGTGTTGTGCTGTGTGTTACATAACACTAGCAATGATGGATTATTCGGCACGCTTGTGTTGTGTGTTACATTTCAGTGGCAATGATACATTCATGCGCACATGTGTTTTGTGATTAGGACTTTAAGTATCGCTAACATGACAGCTGTCAGGATGGCCGAGCGGTCTAAGGCGCCAGACTCAAGGTAGATTTACTTATCTTCCCGTCACTGGCGGGGTAGAGCGTTCTGGTCCACGAATGTGGGCGTGGGTTCAAATCCCACTTCTGACAATTATTTTTGCATACCAAAAATATTTTTTTTTGTCTACAAGTTTTATAACCTCAATCTTTGTACAAACATTTTAAAAAGACTTATAATTATGGCATTAATACGGAAATAGATTCTTCGTCAACTTAAAAAATATGCTATAAACCAATTTAAAAAAATTGATTTGTTACTTTAAAAATTTAAATTCCCCAATTATAATTTAGGTTAAAAAAAATTTAGATGACTGTGCTATTCCTAATTGTATGAAGGGAAAATAAAACCCAGATAATTTAAAAAGAAAAAAAAATCGTCGTCTTTACTTAGACCAAAATGTTGTTCAGGAGTATTACAGTTCGTAACCGGCTGAGACAGGAGTCACGGTATCCCTGCCCTGTGTGGCAGCACATAAAAATTGCCAGACGTCCGTCTTGGGGTCCGTCCACAATATAGCCTATATAGTGCGTTAAACCAACCCAACCCATTACAGTTCGTGATAAGATGAAAAAAGTATATATTATAACACGGTACATTTTTGCCAATAAAGAATTAGAAAAACATGACTTCCTCTTTATGTAGGTTAATAAAAAAAAAACAACCCAAGTAAAAAAAAAAAAATGGGACTAAGCCAATAAAGATAATTTTCAAGCACGGTTAAAAAAGAAAAAAAAAATACCGAAAAGTAAGTAGCAAATTGGACAAAATATAAAGAAAACAGGTTAGAAACTGTACATGATTTATGATCGCACAATCCCATATTAGCTTAGATCCTACAGTTGTCCTTTTACTGCTTTTTTTCTCTCTCCCTTTTACTGCCCGCCGCTTACAACTATGTTATCTGTTATCTCGCTAGTGGGTGCGATTGCACCATACTGCACTAGATATAACAGGCGATTATGAAGTAATGTATGGAGATAATCTGAGAATTCTCTATGTGTTGACTAGTTAAACTGTCACTACTGTAACATGTGTCACGATGGCCGAGCGGTCTAAGGCGCCAGACTCAAGGTAGATTTACTTACCTTCCCGTCACTGGCGTGGATAGAGCGTTCTGGTCCACGAATACCACTTCTGACAATTCGCTTTGAACCAGAATTTTCTTTTCTCATTTTTATTTTTAGCAAACAATTGTAAATTTAGTGAACATTTTGCATTTATTTTAAATCAATGTTTCACAAACGATTTTCCATGTAAGTAGATTAAACAATACAAACTTCTTATCACATTAATACTTCCATAAAATAAAAAATAGAATCCCAATCGTCTACTGAAAACAAACTCAATTAATACCCAGATTAATTAAGATATGTATGTCGAAACAGCCTCATCTAAAAGTAATGCGAGATACATTTATAAGCATCATTGGGTTGATATAATTATCGTAGCCCACGCGAAGAAATAAAAGTACATGTAAGTAAGTTTCTCTATAATATTATTAAAAAAAAAAAAGACCAAGGATTCATGTAGCACAACTTGTACATAGCTATTGTCGTAAAAGAGCCATGATTCATGTAGCACAACTTGTACAACGCTATTGTCGTAAAAGAGCCATGATTCATGTAGCACAATTTGTACAACGCTATTATCGTAAAAGACCCAGGATTCATGTAACACAATTTGTACATAGCTATTGTCGTAGCTTCAGCTTTAATTGGAGGGTTTGTGATCATGGGACACATGGTGATAAGAAAAATATAGGTAAGGGGGTCTGCACTGGCTTTAAAAATAGCTATCGTAGACTTACAGAGTCAATCATAATTATATCAGAAAACACAATGTGTAAGGGGCGTGATTATGTCATATGTTATCGTTGCGTGGATCGCAAAGTCTCTATTGTACACACTATGTATCCTTTATGTAAAACATAAGCAAATCAGTTAATCACGCGGGCGGGGTGTGTTGTGTTGTGTGTCACGTATAACCAGCAAGGATGCATTATTCGATTATTCGGCACGCTTGTGTTGTGTGTTACATTTCAGTGGCAAGGATACATTGTTGCACACACTTGTGTTTGTGATTAGAACATTAAGTATTGCTTACTAACCAGCTGTCAGGATGGCCAAACGGTCTAAGGCGCCAGACTCAAGGTAGTTTAACTTACCTTCCCGTCACTGGCGGGATAGAGCGTTCTGGTCCACGAATGTGGGCGTGGGTTCAAATCCCACTTCTGACAATGTTTTTGCATACCAAATTTTCTTTTTTTTTTGTCCACAAGTTTTATAGCCTCAAACTGTGTACAAACATTTTAAAAAGACTTTTATAATTATGGCATTAATACTGGAAATAGATTCTTCGTCAACTTAAAAAAATATGCTAAAACCAATTATTTTTTTTATTGATTTAATACTATGAAAATTAAAATTCCCCAATTACATTTTAGTTTAAAAAGAATTTAGATGACTGTTATATTCCCTATTGTATGAAGGGAAAATAAAACCCAGATAATTTAAAAAGAAAAAAAAATCGTCGTCTTTACTTAGACCAAAATGTTGTTCAGGAGTATTACAGTTCGTGGCCGGCTGAGACAGGAGTCATGGCATCCCCGCCCTGTCTCGTGTGTGGCAGCACATAAAAATTGCCAGACGTCCATCTTGGGGCCCGTCCACAATATAGCCTATATAGTGCTGCTGTTAAACGTTAAACCAACCCAACCCATTACAGTTCGTGATAAGATGAAAAAAGTATATATTATTATAACTGGGTTCATTTTTACCAAAAAAGAATTAGAAAAACATGACTTCCTCTTTATGTAGGTAAATAAAAAACAACAACCTAAGTAAAAAAAAAAAAATGGGACTTAGTCTACACAGGTAATTTGCAAGAACGGGTAAAAAACAAGCAAATAAAATGTACGTAGCAAAATGGACAAAATATAAAGAAAACAGCTTAGAAACTGTACATAATTTATGATTGCCCATTCCCGTGTTAGCTTAGATCCCACAGTTGTCCTTTTACTGCTTTTTTTTCTCTCCCTTTTACTGCCCGCCGCGTCCAACAATGCTATCTGTTATCTCGCGAGTGGGTGTGATTGCACCATTCTGCACTAGATAATTATAACACACGATTATGGAGTAATGTGCGGAGATAATCTGATAATTCACTATATATTTACTAGTTAAACTGTCACTACAGTAACATGTGTCAGGATGGCCGAGCGGTCTAAGGCGCCAGACTCAAGGTAGATTTTCACCTTCCCGTCACTGGCGGGATAGAGCGTTCTGGTCCACGAATGTGGGCGTGGGTTCAAATCCCACTTCTGACAATTCTTTTTTTTTTTTTTTAAACAAATGATATCATAATAATAATATCTATTTTGCATGTTAATTTTTAATCATTCCCATGAATATGTACATTTATTTTCAATTTTTCGATTTCAATTTATTTACTTTGTCCCCTAATGGTTTGTCGATATCAGTATAATGTGGTCGACTGAGACGGTTGACAGCTAAAATTTATCTATCGACAAGATTGTTTGTTCTTCATAAGTTAATATGTTGTAAAAGATAATTCTACTCTATGCTGAAAGATTTGTCTGCGCATTCTTTTAACAGTATCTTACAAAACAAAATCTAACAAATTAATAAATTTTGTCCACTAGGTAACACTCGTTTAATTCATAATCACAGCATATTAAAAATAAAAATACACGTAATAAAAAAAAGGCATACAGTTAGATTTTTCTAAAAAAAAAAAACTAAATGGGGCTTTTATATCTTTTTTTTTTTCTCACTGGTTTGAGTTATCTGAGAACTGTTCAACTGAATTAAAATGTGATGCGTTTAAGGCTATTATTTTAGATACAAGTCGCTAATACCATAATGGTTGTATTTTGTGAAGTTTTCAGCTGGTACCCTTTGAACATTAACTAGCAGCTCTTTATTAATTTTTTTTTCAATTTCAAATAAAAAGGCTATCCCTCGATCTATGAAATAATGGTAGACCAACAAATTTCTCATTTTAAATTGTATCTGATTCTTTAAAAAATTTAAAAGTTACTAAAATAAAAAAAAGCAAACTTTGACTTGTGCCTGACTCGCCATGGTTGTTATAAAAATGTTACAATTTTAAAAATGCAACACGAAAAACGATTTAATAAAATGCAAACCAAAAAAAAAATGAATACGAGTACAAAGTATCTCATCCATAGTGAACAAAAGAAAAAAAAAATAATTGTCAGAAGTGGGATTTGAACCCACGCCCACATTCGTGGACCAGAACGCTCTATCCCGCCATGGACGGGAAGGTATGAAAACTACCTTGAGTCTGGCGCCTTAGACCGCTCGGCCATCCTGACACATGTGTGATAGAGAGCTGGGAAGAACCACACTACAGCTAGAAGGGCGCGCGATAGCAACAGTGGCTGGCCGATGACAAAGGATGTCAAGGGTTTCCATCGCTTCTCGTTCTCTCTTTCTAAGCTATCACATTTAATCATTCTTCATCTCTCCCTCGTGGCATTTAGTCTCTCTAACGCTCTCGTTTTCGCCCGTTCAGACTGATACAGTTTGCGAGCTAGGCCTAGATCTAGATCTAGAAATCTAGATCTAACCATAGCTTACAACGCACACAGTATATTTGCCAGTAGGCCCTACAATTTTGTGTTCAAAAGCAATGATTTAACGTTTTTTAGGTCTAGGCTCTAGGAAATATATTTCACTATGTTAAGTTTATGTCCGTTTATTTCTACATAAACACAATAGCATTATATAATCTAATGCGAATAGCAAAATTTTGACAAAAACACTTGAGTTAGTGATCTAAAAATAGGGGCTTAGATCTATGCGCCTGGCGCAGACAACTCTCTTTTCGTTATTCATTAGATCTATAAGCTTAAGCTTAATCTTGTTTTTATACTGAAGATGCCAAACGTTTCCTATAATTATTCTAAAACATTAACTTGTCTTAATTGTAGTGGGATTAAGCTTATTATAGATACTATATTTTCACTGCTCATGTGCATGTAAGATCTATAAAGTTCGTGGTTTTTTTTTTAATTCCCAAAGTATATTGCTGTTATTATTTTGTTATAATTATGTTTATTATAAAGGAACTCTTCTTATTTCTTCTTCTTCTTCTTCTTCTTCTTCTTCTTATTATTATTATTATTATTATTATTATTTTTTATTATTA
>RQTK01000646.1:119865-158192 GCA_003991915.1 Elysia chlorotica
ATTATTATCATTACCACTACTACTATTACCATTATTATTATTATTATTATTATTATTATTATTATTATTATTATTATTATTATTTCTCTCCCGCTTCCTCTCTCTATCTCTATTCCCCCCTCTCTCTATCTTTCTCTCTTGGAATATATCTTTGTACAGCATTGCTCAGACACGCGCGTCTAATGGCACCGGAACCATCAGATGCTGTTTTTTCCCAATCCATCATACATTAACTTTTGACGTTAGTGTTGACCAAACCAGTGACTTTAAGCTTTACTCAAAGTCACCGATAGCTGTACGATCACAAAATAACAATCTCATTAGTTTTACATCTTCTATCATTCGCGAAAGATGTAGCACCAACTGAAAATCGAACATCGAACCCTCTGCTTACTAGCCCAAAGCTATATTGACTGAGCTACCTGGCACCAACAATATTTGGTAGGAGATAGCGAAACTATCCCCCCCTCTCTTTCTCTTTTTTCTATCTATCTTTCTCTCTATCCTTTTCTTTCTCCATCCATTTTTTTATCTCTCACTTTCTCTCTCTCTTTTCCACCTTCTTTCTTTCTTTCTCTCTCTCCCTTTCCCTCTGTCTCTCTCTCTATTTATCTCTGTCTGTCCGTCTGTCTGCCTCCCTGTCTGTCTGTGTGTCTGTCTGTCTGTCTGTCTGTCTGTCTGTCTGTCTCTCTCTCTCTCTCGCTCTCTCTATCTCTCCCTCTCTCCATCAAATACTTATCTTCTATGCTGCCACGGAAAATTCACTGCGGCAACGCGACTCTAGAATGAGATACCCAGCACTTGGTTGATCACATTTTACTGATACCGCCTTGCAGTAAGCAGTAGGGAAATCGTGACACTCATAGCGGGGCTCGAACCCTGAACCTCCTGCGCCGAAAGCCGCTTTAAACTCCCACGCAAATACGCTCCCCACGCCCATCAGTTCATCCGCTGTTTCCAGATTTAGGTTAGGTTCAGGCGTGAGATGGTCAACCCTGAGGCAGAACTGTTGGTTCAAGCGGCTTGCAGAGACAGTGACCAAGTGATTTCCATACCCCCCATGTCCAGTCTCCTCCACCCTCCCCCTATCTCCCACACACCCTCTGTTTGTGAAGAAGCTTCCCTAGTCAAACCTGTCCCTCCCACAACCTGAGCTCTTCCGCGCTGGAGGCAAACTTTCTAGAGACTGAGCCATGTCTGGTACGCGAAGGTACACAAAACACAGCCAGAGTTCAGTTGTCTTTGCGGCGTTTTTCGGATAACTTCGGCTACCTCCGCTTCGCGACAAACATCCGCAAGGAGACGCGAAATACTTTGCAACGCTTGGTGGAGAAAAGGCGCAAACCAGAATTAACTATATAATGACAGCAACAAAAAACAACGCCACAAACAAAACCAACAACATAATCAACAACAACAACAACAACAACAACAACAACAACAACAACAACAACAACAACGAAGCAATCACAATTCCGCTTTCAATCAATGAAATTCAATGTATTGATGGCGAATTGAATCTGACCCGATTTGGCATCATCAAAGTTCTTTGTACCCATAACAAGAATGGTTTTAGAATTTTTAAAGAAAACAACACGTTATTAAAAAAGAATCTAATGACATGGCTGACGTGTTGTAATTTTTTAGAATCCAAAAAAAAAAAGCCCTACATGAACGCCTTGTCTTAATATGTCAGCTTCATCAAAGCGTTCTTTTTTATTTTAACCTTTTAGTTTCATTATTTCGCTCTGCCATAATTATACAATATGAACATAATGCCTCTTCTATCTTTATATCCAAATAATTTTTTAAGAACGCTTCATATATTGATTCTAGGTAATGTTTTTGTAAAAAAAAAAAAAAGAAAGAATTAAAATATGTTGTTTTAATCATTTCTAGGGACTGAGACGGCATAAAATAATGATTGAAGATTCTTTTTTCTTTTTAAATCTTAACGTGTTAAGTCTGTTGCTTTATGTGCATTGTGTACGTTGCAATACTTTCTGTATGCAATGTACTTGTAGATCAACGTAAAAGGATCTTGGGCATCAATCTCTACCTTGTTTAGTAATGATAATATTGATGTTTTTTTCACATAAAACATTTATATTTTTAACAAAATTGTCTTTTGTCTGTTCCAAATAAAAAGCCACATGAACGTTAGTGTATTAAGAGCGTCAGACCAGACCAGATACATTTTATTCTTTGAATGATTTTGGACTCCCTTGAATTCCCTGATAATGAAAAATGAAAATGTTATACCTTTCAGTTCACAGAGATTCCTGCACAGATAATGATCTTGTCCTGTTAAGCCTAACTATGATGAACCAACTGAAATCCTAACCCCGAAGCTCTTGTCACTAAAACTAGTTTCTTAGCCACTGAGATATTAGCGCCCTGGACGACCCAAGCATTATCAATTGATCAAGCAAACCTCAGAGCGAGAGCGTTACCACACGACCAATCACAATTCCGCTTTCAATCAATGAAATCCAATGGGTTGGTGGAGAATTAACTCTGCCCCGGATTTGGCATCAAAGTGAGAGTAGTGCTAATACAACTTTTTGAACTCATAACGATAATGAATATTTAGTATTTTAAAGAACACAACACTTTATTAAAACGGGTCTAATTACTGAATTGACGTGCTGTATTATTTTTATAATATAATTTGAAGATTCCCTACATGAACTTCATTTTTGTTTAAACATTTTCAGTTTATATTTCACTGTGCGATAATTGTGCATTATGAACATAATGCCATCAGCAATCTCTATACACAACTTTTTTTTTTAGAAGAAATCTGCCTATTTTGATTCTAACTAATGTTTTCGTGAAAATAAAAAAAAGGAAAATAAAAACCGCTATTCAAATTATTTTAGGAACCCAGAGGACTTAAAAACAATGATTTGCCTCCAATTTTTGAACATTCTCTTTCTTTTTACGCGACAAACATCCGCAAGGGGACGCTAAATAGTTATGCTTTCCAGCGCTAGGTAGAGAAAAGGTGCAGAACTGGCTGTTAATTGTAATGAATGATATAAACAATGAAATTAATGTGATCACAACAACAAAAGCAACAACGCAACCAACAAAAAACAGCAAAAAGTAACAGCAGCATATTATAATGTATCGCCGTCAGTGGACGAAACAGATTGTCTTGATAAAGAATTAACTGTGCACTTATTAATTGACGGCATCAAAGGGAGAGTGTTGCCAATACAGCTTCCGTGTCCTTGACCTCATAAAAAGAATGAACAATAATTAAAGAAATGTTTAAAAAAAACTACACATCATTAACGAACCTATTGGTTCTGCATTATTTACGATCTTAATAGAGAGGACATGAAACTTTTGAGGACAAAAAACGTGTGCATAAAACCTTTTAACAACACACATATTTGCAAATACAACTTGTCTTCATCAACATGATGAGATAATTTATATGAATAATTTAACATCCCCTAGAATTCCCCAAAAACTATAAATAATTACAAAGAGACCGGTAGATTCTATGCCAGACGGTTCCCAGAGAACGCTGCATATAAACGGTCTCCTTTACCGTAAAGCCTGATACACACGTATGATGAAAAAGCTGTTAACCTCGAACCTCCCGTTCCTAAACCTAGTTCCCTAGCCACGGAGCTATCTAGCGCCCTCAGAGAAAAAATCTAACATAAAAGTCGATACCCCCAACCTTCTTTTAACAAGGACGTTAGTTCAAAATACTGTAAAAGGATCAACGTCTTACAAATAGTAAAAAAAAGGATGAAAAGGAGTAATAATAAAAATTATATGCTTGACGATTGTCCAATCCACAGCATCCAGATAACCTGCAGCGTGGTGGGTGGGGGGTACCGGATAGGCCTATGTCCACTGTTTGACCAGACACGACTCTGCACTTTGAGGCCCGGGGGTCAGTGTTGGCTGGACAAACTCTTCCTGCTCATCACAGGCTGAGATCATGGGTGGGCAGACTTCTGAGGCTGTGGTGAGGGGGGCGAAGGTGAGTGAGAGGGAGAGAGAGAGAAGGGAAAAAGGGGAATAGGGAAAACGATAAAACAATAGTGAGAGACTGAAAGAGAGAGAGAGAGAGAGAGAGAGAGAGAGAGAGAGAGAGAGATGGCGAAGAGTATAGAAAGGAATACGGAAAGAGAGTGGGTGTAGGAAAGTGAATGAGAATGAGAGAAAGAGAGAGAGAGAGAGAGAGAGAGAGAGAGAGAGAGAGAGAGAGAGAGAGAGAGAGAGAGAGAGAGAGAGGGGGGCAGATAGATAGATAGATAGATAGATAGGTAGATAGATAGATAGATAGATAGATAACCAGACAGACAGACAGATAGATAGATAGATAGATAGATAGGTAGATAGATAGATAGATAGATAGATAACCAGACAGACAGACAGATAGATAGATAGATAGATAGATAGGTAGATAGATAGATAGATAGATAGATAACCAGACAGACAGACAGATAGATAGATAGATAGATAGATAGATAGACAAATAGATCATAGATGGATTTTTTTTTTTTGGGGGGGGGCTGTGTCGTCATGTGTCCATAAATTGATGTCTGGGGGTTTTACAAAAGAAGTGATAAGAACTTTAACGATTTAGGTCTAAAGATAAACGACAATGATAATTATGTTCAAACTTATTACATTATGTACTCTTTGCAGTGCAAGAAAATAAATTAGCAAGTCTATTATCTAATGTAAGTATATTATAAACCACAGTGGCAGTCCTTCTTTTCTTGTTTCTCTTCACACAGTACATGTCCGAGTATTTGTTTTCGAAGATGGAGACTTTTTAATTTACTACCCTCTCACCACCATACCATCTTTACTTTCAAAAGACAAATGCTTAGAAATTGCGGACTCACAATGTACATTTAAAAAAACTTAGAGTAAAAGTATAATTTTGTTGATCTGCCCTTTCTAGGATTTGGTGATCTAATGAAAAGCTTGCTTGAGAACCCTAAAGGACAATCATTCTTCACACACTTAATGTTTTTTTTTCCTTTTTTTTCCTTTTATAAAGTGAAGTTATGAAGAGAATGAAATGATGATGATGATGATGATGATTATGATGATGATGATGACTTGGTCAGAGTTGACAGAAAGAAAGACAACATTGAAGAGACAAGTAAACATAATGCAGCTTTGGAAAAAAATTTTTAGTGAATATTTTGATGAGAAAAAAAAGTTTAATTACTGTACCAATAAGAATGTTCATGCATCATAAATATTGTAAAGAAAAAGAAGTGTCTTCTCTTTAATTTAACACAAGTGTGGAGGTGAAATGTGGAAGGAGAGGAAAACAGAAGGGAAAACAAGAGAGAGAGATGGGGACAAATATATCTCAAAAGAGGCGGAGTCCAAACTGTGGAGAGATCTTCGAGTGATAGAGAAATGAAAGCGGAAGTGTAAAAAAGCGGAAGGGAGAGTGGTTTACGGGCAGAGGACACAAAGCACAACAAGAGGGCCAAAGGACACGAACCCCCTGTCATTAGAGAAAGCAGAGAAACGACCAGGTGTGGGTATAAATCTTGGGGTAAACACTCCCTGCGCTTGAAACCTCCCGCGAAATCAAAACAAACGGTGGCAGATCCAACACCAGGGCTAAAGCGAGACTACCCTGGCTTCGAGTCTCAAAGCTATCGGAAAACCCCGAAATGGACGGCAAATTTTCAGCTTGAGCGTCGCTATGAAAGGAAATCTTCTGGGTTGAAAATCTAATTCAGTGTGTCGCAGGGGCGGATAATTCGCGGCGTTGTTTATGGGGGCCAGTGAATGCTGTTTTGATGATGTTTTATGGCTGGGGGTTTAAGGATAACGGGTAGCCGGGATCTCAATGTTTGTGCAATAGGATTGCTATCGGACGAGCATCTCTGATTTGTTGTTGTAACACAGACTACAGACAATGGCCGCTCGTAAATTTTGTGAGGCGGGATGCTTAGTGGTTTGAAAACAGCGCTGAAGCGGTCTGAGGTTTGGATTTGAGGGTGGGTGGTAGGGTAGGTGAGAGGAAGATAGGGAGAGAGGCAGACAGGCGTACAAAAATAGAAACAGGAAAGGAAAGAGGGAGAGCGACAGAGAGAGAAGAGAGAGAGAATAGAGAGAGAGAGAGAGAGAGAGAGAGAGAGAGACAGAGAGAGTGAGACAGAGAGACAGACAGACAGACAGAAATGCATAAAGACAGACAGACAGACAGAGACAGATAAACATATAAAGAGGGAGAACGAGAGAACAAGAGAGATAGACTATAAAGAGAGGCAAAGGAAGAGACAAAGAGAGAGAGAAAGAGATAGGCCGATAGAGAGATAGGGAGAGAAAGAGAGAGTGAGAGAGAGAGGCTGGGTTTCCCATACTGGTTCGGCCGGTGTCATAAGACCTATAATACATGCAATATGACAGGACAGGTCCTAAGTATTTCCTCTGGGTCCCGCCGCCGTATAACTATGATCTTTCATAATACCTAAGAGACCTTCAAGTAGGGGAGATCTTGGTTTTTTCATAACAGTGATGAAATTTTATTTCAAAGTTTTTGGAAATAACATTTTTCCCTCCATAGCGACGCAATAACAACACCACCAGCACACATAAAAGGTCAACAATAAAAGAACCTGTTCCTAAAACATAAAGCAGTTACGGGCAGTCAGTCTTCATGGAAGAAAACAAATGTAATTTCACACCTGCAACAGCAAAAAAAATACCAATCATCATGATCATCATCATCATCATCATCATCATCATCATCATCATCATCATCATCATCATCATCATCATCATGATCATCATCATCATCATCATCATCATCATCATGATCATCATCATCATCATCATCATCATCATCATCATCATCATCATCATCATCATCATCATCATCATGGTGTGATTGTATAGACTATACCTCACCTGGCGGATACACTATGGACTAACAGGTCAAGGTAAATCGCAATAAGACATATGCAAAAAAAAACCACAAAAAAAACAAACAAACAATAATTAAGGTAAACATTATTTGAAAAAAAAAAAAAAACCCATGAAAATTCAATGTACAAAATTAATGACGACCTAGTGTTTCCTTAGGAAAGAAACGTGCAGTTGAAATAGATAATGCTGTTATATTTTTTTCTCGTTAATGCTTCTTTATATGCACGGGATAAAGGGCGGCATATCTTGTAATTTGCAATACATGTAATAAGTAAATATAAATTGCTGTACACGAACGTAGTGTTATATATCTCATCGTGATACTGATATATATATATATATATATCCCAAAAAGGCAATTATTTTGTTGTTTTAATATTAATCAATAAAATAGACTCTGTGCATGTGAAAGCTATTTCCTTTCAGTACATTGTTAGTTTGAAGTTCAAATCTATAATTCATTTTTTTTAATTATCAGGTGCATCCCTTTGTTCTCGTAATTTAATTGCCAATACAGGGTACAAACAATGTTTAATGTCTGTAATCTGCTGGTAATGGTATTACCCTAATCGTACACAGATTTAACCCTGGCTTTATCAAGCCGCTAAACACTGTGACAACAGAAGCTTTACCGCAACTTTTCAAGTTGCCGCCGACCCGCTGTCAATGTTGCTAGGGTCCATAGATGTACAATAGACGGAGAGATTTGCTCGGTAGTTTAAAACCTTCACACTCAAGTGCCGAGCGACGGAGTCTCGTCTGCCATCCAATTGTTTGCAGGTTGATGCGAGTAATCTCCCTTTCACTGATGTAAACAAAGCGTGACTATCGGTTACTTTCTACTGTCCTACCATCCGCCGCCGACACTTTTGTCACATCCTCCGTGGTCACATCACCTGCGGCTCCGTGGTCACATCACCTGCAGCGGTAACTACTAATTTCATTATACTGTGATGATAGGTAAGTATCAATGAAGCATGACTTGATACAAGAGCCCTATCTGAAGGCGTTTCAGTTTCAATGTTCCAATTGAATAATTAGATTGTTCAAATTTCAGAAGTATTAAGTAGTCGCTGATTGTTCAAATCTCAGAAGTATTAAGTAGTCGCCAAATGATGGCCCCAGGGTTTGGCGCTGACTCTATAGCCCCCTGTCTACTGACTATTGTCAGGGTCGTGGTCGTAAAAAAAAGTAACTTTGGTCGCCTGTTTCAGTGTTGGGTTTTATAATGCGCCCCGGCGTTAGGTAGTAATCGTTAAATTTCGGCAAGTACACGAGAATGGTTTTTGTAGCAGATTCTGGGAGAGGTTGGGTCACGGCTACAGGCATGGTAGTTGTGGTTTGTTTGTTATATTGAGGAGGGCAGAGGGAGGGAGGGAGAGAGAGAGAGAGAGGGGGGGGGGGAGAGAGAAAGAGAGAGAGAGAGAGAGAGAGAGAGAGAGAGAGAGAGAGAGAGAGAGAGAGAGAGAGAGAGAGAGAGAGAGAGAGAGAGAGAGAGAGAGAGAGAGAGAGAGAGAGAGAGAGAGAGAGAGAGAGAGAGAGAGAGACAGGGAGAAGAAAGAGAGAGACAGGGCGAAGAAAGAGAGATAAAAAGATAGCGAGATTATAAAAGTAACAAACGTCTTTAAAAACCTTATACATAACGCGGGAAATTGTAATTTTTTTCATTATCGAGCCCTCAGATAATTTCAACAGCATACCCATCGCTCTGGGCGCACCATAGAGTACCATAGAGGTGCGCACTTTCCACCGCGCAGATCACACGCGGCAAGCCGGCAAGTCTCCTGTAGTGACGTCACGACCATAATGCACTGCACCTCCTGCAGGCTTTTTGTGGCCACAGGGAAGGGAAAGCACTCTGTACTCTCCAACGCAGAGGAATAAACCGCTCGGTTTGGCACCCTAGGAGGAGTTATGGCCCCTGGCCAGCAACAGGAAGCCGGCAAAGGAGCTCTCCCTAAGTTTGCGACACTTGAGGTCAATAAAAAAAGGACAATGAGGATGGTCTGGGTGTCCCGGCAACGACTTCAGCCCCGCCATCTTTAATGCAGTCTATTAAAGTTTGGTCTCGAGGCTATAGCAGACGCTTATGGGGTTGGGGTGACCTCTTTGTATTCTGGCGCGCACGCGGATAGACAATCACAAGTGTAAAAGAAGGAAGACAGTGCCTATTCGCATAGTGTTTGCGACTAGAAGATGTAGATAGTTCTGCAGGTGGGAAAGGTCCAGAATAAAATTGCTTTTAAAATACGAAGAAATGCGAACAATATTGCCAACTGCAAATTATTTACGTACAAGATGTCTTCAATTCTGTTCAAAATATTTTATGTTATCGAGAAAGCAAGAACAAGTTGACTGCATGAAGTGGCTAAAATGATGATCCCGATACCTGTTTGAACTATGGTCGTTAAGGACTAGATCTTATCATGTCATTCATCAATACTTTTCATTTTGTAAAAACACAATTGTTACATGTACTATCGTAACAATCTGACAGTCATGTTACCGGTGATATAAGTGTGGCCACGTTTTCACTTATAGCAACACACCACAAAACGGCACGTAATCTGTTATAATTGACAAAGGATGCAACAAAAATTATAACCGAGCCAGTAAAATAGTATGTACGTACATTTTTATGCAAAATCATAGCCATTTATTTCATCAAATCCATATATTTTGTCATTAGGGTCAACAAATTTAGTGGCAAGACTCGCAGATTTGAATTGCATTCTTCTCAGTTCACTAACCTACATCTGTCCAATGCTACAAATATTTCCACACATCCCTATCCTACTGTTGTACTATCTGTGGAAACTTCACTAATCCTGCTGAAGTCGCTGGAGAATCTCGTTGACCTCTCCAGCCAAACAATGCTTTAAGATGGACCAGGCGCTATCATACCAGGTGTACCGGCCAATCGTTTGTCAGTCCAGTCACCTAAATTGCTGTTGGTGGATACAATATCTGTCTGTTATACAAGAATCTTTAGTGACGACAAGGTCAAGGTTTTTAAGGGCATATCCACTTTTTTAACAAAGTGATCTTTCAAACCATTTCTCATTGTTTATTCCGTAATAAGACATTGTGGTTCTATATTACTATCATTATTACAACAAAATGAGTCGCCCAATGTTTGCTTTAGAGGTCTTGCAATAATAGGATCCATGACAAAAAAACCCGAAGAATACATGCACATGTATACGTTTGAGAATCTGCATGGGAGTCCAATCACAGCTTTATTCTATACTTACGGAATCAATGAGCGATCAGAAAACCCTATGCCTTATGACAAATGTGTGTGTGTGTGTGTTTATGTGTGCCTATGCTACCCACTATCGTTGTGTGAATCACAGAGCCTATACAAAGTCATGTAACGTAGTACATAAATCACAGATTTCTGTTAACAGACATCAGATTCTGAGCCTAGTGTCTATCGGTGGCGTCGTTGAGAGTGGGCCGCCGAGCAAGACTATATACTGAGCTACCAGAGGCCCAGACTTCTCGATAGCATCCGGGGACTTCTGAGCATCTTTGAGCACCGTCTTGAGTGTAGCCGGGTCAGCGATACATGCGGATCACTAATCCATGGAGTGCTCTCTAATCAGGCCTCGGCTGGCTTGGACTGCATGGACATGGGCTGGACCATAGACGCCTCGACCACAGAGTAACATGGCCGGACTGAGTGGACTATGGCTGGACTATAGACGCCTAGAACACAGAGTAACATGGCCGGACTGAGTGGACATCGGCTGGACCATAGACGCCTAGAACACAGAGTAACATGGACGGACTGAGTGGAAACGGGCTGGACTATAGACGCCTAGTTCACAGAGGGACATGGCCGGACTGAGTGGGCATGGGCTGGACTATAGACGCCTAGGACACAGAGTAACATGGCCGGACTGAGTGGACATGGGCTGGACTATAGCTGTCTAGGACACAGAGTAACATGGCCGGACTGAGTGGACATAGGTTGGACTATAGACGCCTAGGACACAGAGTAACATGGCCGGACAGAGTGGACATGGGCTGGACTATAGCTGTCTAGGACACAGAGTAACATGGCCGGACTGAGTGGACATGGGCTGGACTATAGCTGTCTAGGACACAGAGGGACGTGGCTGGACTGAGTGGGCATTGGCTGGACTATAGACGCCTAGAACACAGAGGGACGTGGCCGGACTGAGTGGACATGGACTGGACTCCAGGATAGCCTAGAACACAGAGGGACGTGGCCGGACTGAGTGGACATTGGTTGGACTATAGACGCCTAGAACACAGAGGGACATGGCTGGACTGAGTGGACATGGGCTGGACTATAGACGCCTAGAACACAGAGGGACAATCCCGGACTGAGTGGACATGGGCTATCTTTGGACTAGATGGACATGGGCTATCTTTGGACTAGATGGACATGGGCTATCTTTGGACTAAATGGACTAGGCTATCTTTGGACTAGATGGACTGGTCAATCTGACCAGGATATGGGCTGGGTAGCTGGGTAGCCGCGGGTGGACCTGGTACAGCCCCAGTGGCGCCACGCTTTGATCCAGGCCCGACTATCTCTGCTTAATCCCCAATCACCAGCGCCTGGGTCGGGGAGATGATACAGATGCGTCAATAGGGATTTAATTGTGACGTGTCTGCAAGACGCAATTACCATGTAATCTTGTATATGACCGGGAGTGCACGATGGACAAATTAATCACAAAGTGTGTTAGCGCTGCGGTTAGAGCATCGACTTGCGACACAGTGGTTATAATAATAATAATAAGTACATTTCATAGCGCTTTACGCCGAGGCCTCAAAGCGCTTTACAAGATTCTTTCATTCGTCAATACTAATTGTACATCAGACACACCCACACCCATACAAACACACTGCACGCACAGGCACTCAATATTCAAAAGCAAAATTTCACATGATATTACTTATCAAGATAATTTTTATATATAATTAGTTCTGTGGTTCGAGCGTGTTTTCCCCACTGGTTGGGTTGGTGTCAGTATAATGTAACAAGGTCCAGGATATTCTCTATGAGGTCCCATCGTCGTATAGTACTAAGAGAGGTTAAACTGTGAGAGAGCTTTTTTTTGCTCCGACCAAAAATCAATTAATGAAAAATATTAGTGTTGGCTGGAGACATCGTTAGCTCAGGCAACAGTGCGTTAGACCGAAGTGATGGAGTCCCGCGGTTCGAACTTCAGCTGATGCCCCGTTTTTGAGTACGTTTTCTGTTGGAACCTAATGGGCGTAAATGTGATCAAAAGTATGTAACAAGACCAAGCGGGCACAAGCGAAACATCTACAATTGATGGTCATAAACAAAGTCCTTGGTCAATAATTTGTGACGACATTCCTACAATTATCCTTGCAGCGTAAGGCTGAGAGATTTCAGCTTTGAAAATAATAAATAGCTACCAAATAATGCGAGTAATAGCACATTATAGAAGCATGGACCTTGTATTTTATTGTTGGAAAATTAAAGGATGGCGAAGAATTAAGCAACGACACTTGAAGGAGAAAGACACATAGATTTATAGTCAGACATGATGTATCTTTTCATAATGATCACGGTGAAATACAAGTCTGTGACACAAGTACACGAATAATTGACAATGTATTAACTGAAAAAACAAACAAAGAACAAAACAAAAACAAAAAAAAAAAGCATGGCGATATTAATTTTTCTCAAGGCGCAATATCACCAAACCTGTGTAAAGAAAAATTTCAGGATCTTTTTTGCTAAGAATGTTAGTTCTTCTGGAGCCTATTTGGTTTTAAATGTCTTATCGCTTGTTGAACTAATTTAATTGACAACCATTAACAAGTAATGTGATTAATCTTAAAATTTTCTAGAAATACATGTAATGTTATTTTCATATGTAATAAATAAAAAATAAAGTTGCCCTATTCTGTGTGAATTTTCTCTCTCTCTCTCTCTCTCTCTCTCTCTCTCTCTCTCTCTCTCTCTCTCTTTATCTCTCTCTCTCTCTCTCTCTCTCTCTTTCTCTCTGTATCTATGACTGTCTGTCTATCTCCCTCCCCCCGTATGTTTCAATTATATACATCGCTACATAGAAATATTACCACATTGGTCTTTAGGAAACAGCAATGGGATAATTATGATAATAACAGCTGAAAGGTTTAACATTTGTTTGCGGTAAGATAAAATACACTCCATAAATCCCATGTAGAGAATTTGAAACCCATAATGCGCCAAATAGAAAAAAGAAAAAAAAAGTTTCTATGCGAAACTCCTTACTCTTTTTTAGACAAAGCAGTAGTGTAATTTTTAAAGCGTTGATTATAATAAATTTTAAACTTTAGTTATTCTAATTATGTTTATTCTTTCTTTAGAAATACATAACTATATTTTCCTGTATTGTTTAAAAAAATCATTTTCTATTTATGTCCTTCAGAAAGAGAGGTTTAAATAGATAGACATTGCCGTTTCTTCTATAACATGTACACGCTTAGCTTTCGCTCTGACCTTAATATTTTGTATGGCCATAAAATTTACGCTCTCATTGTGCGTTTGATCAATCTGAACTTTAGTAAAAAAAAACACAACTTTCTTTTTAACATAACCTGTTATATGCATTACGCACATGTACTTCTATCGCAACATTTCTATTCTCTATTCCCTATTGACCACACATCCCCCTCCCGCTTGATATAAGGAGTAATCATAATTCTCCGTCACTTGGTCAAATCGCCTCTCGACCAATCATTGCCAATCTTTTCTGGCGGTGCGAGCCATAGCTCCGCCCACTATTGTATTCCTACATCGCCCGTCGACCAATGAGAGCGAGGCAAGCGATACCCCTCTCCCCGCCGTCAATGAAACCGTCACGCTAGCTCCGCGGCGGACGCGCGCATTCCGAAAGAGAGAGGGGGAGACAAGTGGTAGTGAATCGCACGGGTTGAGAGAGCGTGAGACAGTGCTACTCCTAGGCCTAAAGACGGGAGGAAAGACCGCGAAGGGACAGAATACAGAATAGCGATCTGGAGAGAGCCACCATTCAATAAGCTCCTGTCCGCCTTTGAAGGCCGCAGTATCCAAAGCATCTAACAGACCAACGGAATTCACTACGTTTACAGTGGTTGTTTTTGTTGAGAAGTTACACATACATTGTACGGACCATAACGTGAATGTAGCTAGGCTGTATTTCACAGAAACTGTTGTTATTTTCCCCACAAAGGATATTTTCACACATGACTGTACCAGTGTATATGTGACTTTCTGAACACTGCATCAGGACTTTGTTTTGATTGGTGAGTACATTGTATTATATATTTTATTTTAATACATGCATGTGCTTCGAAATCTAGAAAATCTAGGTCTGGACCTCTAAATAATATAGCTTCTCTTAAAGATAATTGGTTATTGTTGTAATGCGTTGTAAACTTACATCTAGATTTAAGATTCTCTCTGTCACAATCGCAAACTCTAAGTCCCTGTCAAAAGATACATGTGATATTCTCTATTAAGATCCTTATGTCGGCACACGTACTAAGAATAATGTTAAACGTGTAATGTACTGATAAACAGTCAGCCCTTAAAATTTTTTAAAATTCTATTTTATTTATTTTAGAATAATTTTGTTCTAGAACACGAGTCGTGACTGTACGAAGACACAGCATTACTTCAAGCATGATTGTAATTAATCAGCTTAACTCCCTAGATCTAGATATAGATCAACCTCTCACTAGGCGTTCATGATAAGACAAAGTCCTCATTAGTCCTAAATTTTCAATAAATTTAGTGATAAACATATGATATAGATCAACCTCTCACAAGGCGTTCATGATATGACATGTAACTCCTTTATTAGCCGAAATTTTCCCCTTGAATAAAAAAAAAATGGTAATTGTTATTCAGTATTATTATTATCATTATTATTATTGCTACTATAAAAATATTAATTTCAAATTTCTGAACTCAAAGGGAAATCCAACGGAAATAAATGGAACTAAAAAACCTAGATATCTAGATGTAGGGGCTTACATATCAACAATAAATATTGATTATGTTAAAGAAAAAAAAAACCCTTAAAAACATACAACAATTACATGTGTAATTTGTTAAGCACATGTTTGCAGAGTTACTTATTAAGTTTACGTCTAATTTTGTGTTGTCTTTAGAAAACACTTTTCAATTTTGTTTTGAATAGGAAAGTGTGGAATAATTATGGTTCTACTTTGATTTGTTTTCGAAAAAAGATATCCTTTCGCAATATGACAGCACGCAGCAACATACAAATCTCACTAACTTAATTAACAAAAATTTCTCGAAAGTCATTTTATGCCTGTAATGTACTAATATTTCATGTTATATAAAATATCTTTGAAGCGGAAACACACAAAAATATTTGTTTTAAAACTAAACCGATTTTAAATCAACTAGTTCTGTGAAAAATGTCTTGGTTTGACAAAATATTGAACTCAAGCCATTGTTATTTATGTGCATTATTTGGACTAGTTTGACAGTATTTAGGTCATACCTTAGAAAATCCTTCTCATTCCACTTTACCCTTTCGTTATTTTCGTGATAGACATTTGTTGGAATTGTAACGGTCATCATTGTAATGTTCCACGGGATCTGGAGATAATAATGTTTTGTTTGTTACTGTGGTGAGTAGATTCATCAATAATTATTATTTCCCGGCTGATCTGCAACCGCTCTTGTTAATCCCAATAATTTCTATCAGTATTCAAAAGGGTCCTTTAAAATGACAATTTTCACGATGAGTAAACTGAACTTATGTTCTTTAAAATACAGTCTTTGCTTTGCACATAACTATAAGTACTTGCTAGATATTTGTTTGACATTAAAATGTACTAGAAAGCGAACAATACAAAGTACATGTAGTATCAGGGGGTGAATTTGGCAATTGGTTTTGCACCATTCACTCCTTAAACAGCGTACCAATGTGAAGTATATATCTGCAAACAATTCAGCAAGATGTTGGAAGTTATCAGTAATTTTGCCCCTTCCCATAAAATAAGAAAATTGAAGCTACTAAAAATTAAAACATAGTTATCAATTTCATCCTTTATGTAAAGCCGCATGATTAGACAATTGAAACTGATCACTTCTTTAGTGAAAGCGTTTAAAAAGGTTCTATTGGTTACAAGCTGTCATGTGAACCCATAAGCAAACTTTTGCTAGTACTAGTAAACTATCAAACGAACAAAAAAAAAAAAAAACACAAAAAAGCAACATGAAACAAACAAAGAAACAAAGAAGAGTCTATGACATCTAAAACTAGTCAATATAGAACAATCTATGAAATCGCATTCCCTATACGTTGTAGACGTCTAGTGAGCAAACATAGTCGTCAAATAGATTAGTTGTTAGAGCATTGGGCTGACAGTAAGTAAGCAGCGAGTTCAATCCCCTTGGTCGGGTCATCACTCAGAAAGCTGGATCAGATCTTAACCGGTTCTATCCTTGACAAGGCAAAACGCTGTCATATTTTGACAAAGTTATGGGCCGCCATAACACATGCATATTGTAGTAACAACAACAACAGCAGCAGCAACTGTATTACCCCAGGACCTTGTGACATAGTATCCATGGGTCCCTGTAGCTAATCCAAGGTCGCCCATCGGTCTCTGTCCCGCACGGGCCATGTCTGTGTTTATGACGCCAGGTCTATGACATCTTGTCCCGTGCTGTATCTCTGTGAACCGGGCTAATCCCAGACGCTCAGATACCGCTGTGTCTCCGTGATGTTTATGACGCCAGGTCTATGACATCTTGTCCCGTGCTGTATCTCTGTGAACCGGGCTAATCCCAGACGCTCAGATACCGCCTTGTCTCCGTGTGAGCCTTAAATTCGCCGGTGGATAAACGTCTATCCCCCCTTTTCTGTTCATCTCTCTCTCTCTCTCTCTCTCTCTCTCTCTCTCTCTCTCCCTCCCTCTCTCTCCCTTTTCCCCTCTTTCTTTCTGCTTTCTCCATCACTCCCCTCTCTCTCTGCTTTCTTTCTTTCCTCTCTCTCTCTCTCTCATTTTCCATGTATCCCTTTCTCCCTCTCTCTCATTCTCCATGTATCCCTTCCCCTCTCTCTCTCTCTCTCTCTCTCTCTCTCTCCCTCTCCCTCTCTATGTGGGTGTAATATCTCAGTGTTCCCTGGGTGATACGAACCAGCATCATGGCTTGGTGCGAGCCTCAAATCAAGTTCAACCGTCAACGCAATATACATGTATCTAAACCAGATCTGTAGATGTGGGAGGAGGTATGGGCCAATCCCTAGGTAAGCTCCCAGGTAATCCTCCTGCTTCTTGAAGTGTCCGCCATGTTTGATTCTAGAGCCAACGTGACTCAGTGGTCGCACTCCACGTCTGACCAGCTTGGACCTGAGTCTGTCTGATGTGTCAATGATGCACGGTCAAGATGCTCAGTCTTGCCTTGATCTGACTAGACCACCCTGAGCCTGCCTGATGTGTCAGTGATGCACGGTCAAGATGCTCAGAGACTTGCCTTGATCTGACTAGACCATCCTGAGTCTGTCTGATGTGTCAGTGATGCACGGTGAAGATGCTCAGAGTCTTGCCTTGATCTGCCTGGACCATCCTGAGCCTGTCTGATGTGTCAGTGATGCACGGTGAAGATGCTCAGAGACTTGCCTTGATCTACCTAGACCATCCTGAGTCTGTCTGATGTGTCAGTGATGCACGGTCAAGATGCTCAGAGACTTGCCTTGATCTACATGTACCATCCTGAGCCTGTCTGATGTGTCAGTGATGCACGGTCAAGATGCTCAGTGTCTTGCCTTGATCTACCTAGACCACTCTGGGCCTGTCTGATGTGTCAGTGATGCACGGTGAGGATGCTCAGAGACTTACCTTGATCTACATGTACCATCCTGAGCCTGTGTGATGTGTCAGTGATGCACGGTCAAGATGCTCAGAGTCTTGCCTTGATCTACATGTACCATCCTGAGCCTGTGTGATGTGTCAGTGATGCACGGTGAAGATGTTCAGAGACTTGCCTTGATCTACATGTACCATCCTGAGCCTGTGTGATGTGTCAGTGATGCACGGTCAAAACGTTGAGGTACTTGCCTTGATCTACCTAGACCACCCTGGGCCTGTCTGGTGTGTCAGTGATGCACAGTGAAGATGCTCAGAGATTTGCCTTGATCTACCTAGACCATCCTGAGCCTGTCTGGTGTGTCAGTGATGCACAGTGAAGATGCTCAGAGATTTGCCTTGATCTACGTAGACCATCCTGAGCCTGTCTGGTGTGTCAGTGATGCACGGTGAAGATGCTCAGAGACTTGCCTTGATCTGACTAGACCACCCTGAGTCTGTCTGATGTGTCAGTGATGCGCGGTCTAGATACTCAGAGTCTTGACTTGATCTACCTAGAACATCCTGAGCCTGTCTGATGTGTCAGTGATGCACGGTCAAGATGCTCAGAGACTTGCCTTGATCTACCTAGACCATCCTGAGTCTGTCTGGTGTGTCAGTGATGCACAGTGAAGATGCTCAGAGACTTGCCTTGATCTACCTAGACCATCCTGAGTCTGTCTGATGTGTCAGTGATGCGCGGTCTAGATACTCAGAGTCTTGCCTTGATCTACCTAGACCATCCTGAGCCTGTGTGATGTGTCAGTGATGCACAGTGAAGATGCTCAGAGATTTGCCTTGATCTACGTAGACCATCCTGCACCTGTCCCACTGCCCACATCACCACTGTCACGTGACTGTGTGTGTGCACCTGGATAATCCGGCGGCGCTCATTGAGATAATCCTCGCGATTCATTACACGCTGGGACTGCCCGGACGGTGTAACTTCGCTGTCCTTTGTGGATACATAGTGGATATATTGTGTATCCCTTTGCAGCCACAATCTTGTTAGACCTGTGTCACCAACCCCTCTTATAAATATTACAAAGGGGAGGGACGAGGACTCAGTTACAGTGCAAGTACAACGATTTTTTTCTGAGATGGTTTGATTCCCAACCAAGTCGCCTTGTTCGTCAATTACTGAAATGTGACTAGCCAAGTCCTGGATATGCCATTTTGGGCCTTTGCGGTTCCCTTGTCGTGAAATATCCTCCTTGGGAATCTAGATTTAGAGCTCTTCCCTTTCTATGGACAAACATGTCTAACAGAGATCATGTACACCATGTATAGGGGTGCAAAGCAGCTCAGTCTGTAGTGAAGTGCAAGGTTAGAATTCCAGATGGTGCCGCCCCATTCTCCATCTCCGTTTGTAATTTTTGTTCTGGATAGCTAGAGGGCATAGAGCTGGTGATAGTTTAAAAGAAATGTAAGTGAGTGTACACACCAGTCTGTTTATCTGAACACTCTTAAAAAAACAGAGTGCAAACTACACATGCGTTTGCTTGTGTATATTTGACTCTGCGAAAAGTACACGCCGTCTGAACAGAAATAATTCCAAGGACATACGCATGGAAAAAATCCTTCGTCTGTACAGTCCCTAATTGGGTCGTTTAACGCGATCTCGATTTCTCACATTTCACACTACAGCGTCTATGTGCGAAGCAGTTAACAAAACCACCACCAAAAGCAACAAGGAAACTACCCTACGCTATTATACACCATCTATTATTTCTAGTTTATGTTACATATAGATACATTTGAAATAAGGTAGATGCCAATTACATGTATAATTATCTTATGAGGTTATGTGCAACTGTACTTTTATGGTCAAACGCGTGTTTTTTGCGAGAGAAACACTTAAAGAAACAGACAGACATACAGAGACAAAGAGAGCTAGAGAAGAGAGACTATGATCCAACCAAGCCAGGCGTCGTAATGCTCCCAATCTTTATTACCCGAACTAATGTCAATTCAAAGTAACACTGTGGTAGTTTATTTACCCACAATGCATCCCGCGCTTTTTATCCACGACCCCCTACCCTGGCACCCCCTCCCAGTCTCTATTTGAAGTCTCAGAGACCAGACGTACCGAAGCCACAAACCACGCCCACCAGGGGTGACGCCCATTTGTCTCTATCGCCGGCTAATCCCCGCCCAGTAATCAGATAATCCCCTAATCCGGCCGTTGCAGATAAATCACGCTATGTTGCGTGGCCACTTCTCCCCTCTCTGACCACTTGCGCGTCACGTTTGGTCAGTTTCGCCCACAAGCATCGGTGCAGCGGTTCCTCCCGCCATCCCAACCTCTTCCCCCCTTGCCCTGCACAATGTAAACATCGTTCTGACCAGTTTTTGAGGTACCAACTTTACGCCAAGAAGCGTATTACATGACTGTGTATTTGTACACATTTTTTACACTTTTTTTTTCTTTCATTTTTATTGTTGGTGGTGTTGGCAGCTTCTGTGCCGGCTGATGGGGATCTAGCCAGGGAGATTTGGGGCTCTAGTTCAAATCCAGAGGTATCAGGGAAGGCTTGGGCAGTGACAGTCATTGCCTGATAAAAACAATGAGATGGAGAAAATGGAAAGGGAAAGATGGTACATGACCAGTGCATTGGGCCAAAGGGACGCTGTGTTAGTGTGGGATTGCTTTGGACAGTTTGTTTTATTCGAATGAGTGTGTGTGTGAGAGAGAGAGAGAGAGAGAGAGAGAGAGAGAGAGAGAGAGAGAGAGAGAGAGAGAACTTTGGTATAAAAATAAAAGTATGTACGACATTAAGTGACCTGTAAAACCTGTTTCTAATTACACATTTTCTTTGCTAATAAACAAATATTATGTAGTCCTTGTACTCTATAATGATATTCTCTTAATCTATCTTTAAAGGGAATACGGTTTTGGACCACACCCCTAATATGTCACACAAGTCTGTCAACGTTAAATTTGGTTACGGGTTTTAATACAAAAAAAAATCATCTAATAACTATTCCTGCTTTTGGTTGAAGACTGTAGGTGATAAGAAATGTTATTAAAATATTCAGACACAATGGTCAGATGATTGAGAGGTGATGGTCATTTACATGATTCTGATTTCACTGGTGTGAACATGACGCATCATGTCCAACACTTTTTCCCAGCAACATCATGAAACGCGATCAAAATAATAATAATTATTATTGCTGGTGATGGAAGTATGTTGTACACGTTTTTAAGGAAAGTGTAAAAACAAAAGGTGTCAAAACTTAGGCCAGCATTCCGTTTTATAGTGTTGGCTAGCGACACTGCTAAGACTTTTTCTCCTTATAATATAATTCAACATCATGGGAATAAAATAATAATAATTATTACTGGACAAGTGTAGTGATGACAATACTGTTTATTAAAAACAAAATGTGTCAAAACGTAGGTCAGTCTTCAGATTTATAGTGTTGGCTAGCAATACCGCAAACGCTTTTTCTCCTTTTAACATAATTCAACATCATGGGAATAAATCAACGCCTATTTTTTTTTTACTGGACAAGTTTCCTAGTGATGACAATACAGTTTATTACAATGGCTATCAAAATTTAATCCAGCCTTCAGTTTTATTGTTTTGGTTAGCAGGTTTCCCTGACACCAAAATCTGACGTACGGGATTCATTATGAGGATCTTTCACGCCACGGACAGCCTAGGGTTAAGTGACTTTAAGTCCATTGTCTATTTATAGAATATGTATAGAATATCGCTGGTTAGGTCAGGAGATCCGCTAAATCTGGACAATCCCTGGCAGATCGTCCTCCCTCCCTGACATCCTGCCCAACAACGGGAGTAGATAATGACGCGTCTTTTCTTCCCCCAATCCCAGGTCTATAGCCAACACACCCCAGGTCCCGCCCCCCTCTGATGCAGCCACAATGCTAAACAGACCCAGGGGTCTCCGACTTGCATAGAGCGGCCGCCAAGATCCCCGCCCACTTATTACAGTACGGACCCACAGCGGAAAATGAAACCACCAGTAAAAAACTATTTAGGAGGTTGTAGGATGTTGTAGCCTTGTGTCCAGGGAACGTGCGTGTGTTTAGGAAGTGACTGGGCGCGGGTTCGAATCATTAGCCTTGACTCAGCGCCTCGGTGGAGAAGATTTTTACCGACGCTTGTCCGTTTTTCAGGTTTTTTGACTCCGCTGGTTGTGAGTGAGAATTAGAGGGGTATGGGTCTTCAGCGTTGTCGACCATTCCAGGTCTCTAGATAATCGGACCTTCCCGATAGAATTTCGCGAGGCTAATATGGGGGTGGGCTTAAAAAGGTGAGGCCTGCGTGAAGAGGTGTTAGATTGGGCTGTGATTTTCACACCGTCAGTTCGCTACAGCCCTCGCCCCTCCGACATGGGCGAAATTACAACGTATGGGGTTTCATGAAAGGCCCGTGGTCTGAGGAGAGGAGCGGAGACCTGTCATCTTCCGTCAAGGGCTCTCCGATCACAGGGTCCAATCACACATTCATATACACGCTGTGAGGGGGAACGGGAGAGACGGAAGGGAAGGAAGACTGTGGTAAACAAAGCAAGGCCGAAATTGATGGTGCTGCTTTGGTCGCTGGTATAGTAATTTAATAAATAACCAGGTATAAATCATTCTTCGAAAAGCCTTGAAAAATGTCTTTTAAATTAGAAAAGATTGAGGTAATTCGTCATCACAGTTTGACTAAAATTGCGCTGTTTGTGGTATTTCCGCTTTACTCTCTTTCTCAGTCTGTCTCTCTCTCTCTCTCTCTCTCTCTCTCTCTCTCTCTCTCTCTTTGTTTGTATCTTTCTTGATGTACATCTCTCTTATACACTCTCCATCTCTGTCTCTCTCTCTCTCTGTATCTCTCTCATACACTCTCCATCTCTCTGTATCTCTCATTTACACACACGCTTACACTCTCCCTCTGTCGTCTATCGCTCTTGGTCGGTAGATAATTTTCTTTCTAGAGATGAGCAAAGTTAGAACTATTACACCTACTGCACACTCACCACGGTAGATAAAGAGAGAGAGGGAGAGAGAGAGAGAGAGAGAGAGTTAGGAAGAGAGAGGGAGAGAGAGAGATAGAGAGAGAGGGAGAGAGAGAGAGAGAGAGAGAGAGAGAGAGAGAGTTAGGAAGAGAGTGAAAGATACCCTAAACGACCAGAATCTCTCCTGTTGTAGACATCATGCCCCCCCTATCGCTGTACTACTGAATACAGCTGTTGACACGGTTAGCTCCCCCTCAATACCGGCCCTTTCTCCGTGACTTCCTGGGTCCGCTAACGGATCTTTGTCCGTCTCCAAATGTCCGTATCTGAGTGATCACGGCCTCAATAGCGTCATGCAAAGCTAGACCTGTACCTCTCTAATGTAGTGGAAAATTGGCCTCTTCCCCTGCAGAGCTAAACTAAAGCTCACTTTGGGCTGATAACTGTCATGCATATGACAGGTACAATACGGGTGATGTTGGGCTTGGACTCCGAGTATAGGGCGACACCCTTGTCTAAAATGCTTCTGTCAAAGAGGCATCATTGTGGTACCCTTGTCTAAAATGCTTCTGTCAAAGAGGCATCATTGTGGTCTAATAACAGTCGTAAAAAGTTGTCTTAATCGCTAACTCAATATCGCCCTGGTTCGTTTTGACATTTCGAGTGACCTGCGAATTTTAAGCCTTTTGTTAGGTTAAGTTGTCTAGTTTGGGATGAAGAAAAGCGATGGACCTGATAATTAACATTCTTTGTAATCCCCCAATTTGCCCAAAACTTAATTTGATTATAGGCGCTTCAGTCTTTCCTTCGTGTTTTACTCACCTGAGAGTGTAGGCCTCTGCTGTATAATCAGCCTACCTTAGACTAAGACACTTGTTTTTCTTGTCTTTGCCTTTTGTCAAACTGAGCTTTGCAAACAGCAGGGGATCTTTTCACGCTATTAGCAAGCTAATTTTTTAGGACTCTTAGAGTTGACTAACGCCCTTAGGCGCTGTCTAAGAAAATAGTTATCCAGTATGCGCAATGCAATTTTCGTAAACCTCTTCTTACATCAATGGCGTTTAATTCCCTTTTGTAAAGTTTTTGCTTCGAGAGTTTTTCTCTTTTAGCTCAAAATCTTAGTTCATCTCAGGAATTTGACTTTTGGGATACAAAGAAATTGAAGTGAACTAGATTTAGACACGCCTCGTCACTCTAGTTGTACAATGTTCTATCTCCTTATACGGTATCAGAAAGTATAATATTCTATCTCATTTAATCCATATATTTTTATTTTAGAAATGAGTAAGAAAATTGGGCGACTGAAGTAGGCGTCTGCGTAGGTTTTGTACCTGTGATTGAAAACTGGCAGTTAATCTTCAACCCAAAGCTCAACAAACAGGAGACAGAGAGAGAGGCAGACAGACAGAGAGAGATAAAAAGAAAAGAGAGATACAGAGAGAGATAGATTAAAAAGAAAGAGAGATAGAGGGAGAGAGATAGAGAGAGAGAGAAAGAGGGAGAGAGAGAGAGGGAGGGAGGTAGAGAGAGAGAGAGAGAGTGAAATCTACCCTAAAATAACCAGACTCTCTCCTGTTGTAGACATCATGCCCCCCTATCGCTGTACGACTGAATACAGCTGTTGACACGGTTAGCTCCCCCTGAATACCGGACCTTTCTCTGTGACTTCCTGGGTCCGCTAACGGATCTTTGTCCGCCTCTAAATGTCCGTATCTGAGTGATCACGGACTCAATAGCGTCATGCAAAGCTAGACCTGTACCTCTCTAATGTAGTGGAAAATTGGCCTCTTCCCCTGCAGAGTTACACTAAAGCTCACTTTGGGCCGATAAATGTCATGCATATGACAGGTACAATACGGGTGATGCTGGGCTTGGACTCCAGGTACACAAGTATAGGGCGACACCCTTGTCTAAAATGCTTCTGTCAAAGAGGCATCATTGTGGTACCATTGTCTAAAATGCTTCTGTCAAATAGGCGTCATTGTGGTCTAATAACAGTCGTAAAAAGATGTCTTAATCGCTCTGATTCGTTTTGACATTTCGAGTGACCTGCGATTTTTAAGCCTTTTGTTAGGTTAAGTTCTTTGGTTTGGGATGAAGAAAAGCGATGGACCAGATAATTAACATTCTTTGTTATCCCCCAATTTACCCAAGATTTAATTTGATTATAGGCGCTTCAGTCTTACTTCGTGTTTTACTCACCTGAGAGTGTAGGCCTCTACTGTATAATCATCCTACCTTAGACTAAGACACTTGTTTTTCTAGGCTTTGCCTTTTGTCAAACTGGGCTTTGCAAACAGCAGGGGAATTTTTCATGCTATTAGCAAGCTAATTTCTTTAGGACTCTTAGAGTTGACTAACGCCCTCAGGCGCTGTCTAAGAAAATAGTTATTCAGTGTACGCAATGCAGACTTCGTTAACCTCTTCTTACATCAATTGCGTTTAATTTCCTGTTTTTGCTTCGAGAGTTTATCTCTTTTAGCCCACAATCTTAGTTAATCTCAGGAATTTGACTTTTGGAGTACAAAAAAATTGAAGCGAACTAGATTTAGACACGCCTCGTAACCTCCGTTGTACAATGTTCTATCTCTTTATACAGTATCAGAGTGTATAATATATTATCTTAAAAAAAAAATACATGTAGATTTTTTTAAAGAAGTGAGATAGAAAATTAGGCGGCTGAGGTTGGCGTTTGCATGAGTTTTGTGCCTGTGATTGAAAACTCGCAGCTAATCATCAATTCAATACTCTACATTTGACGCACATTATGAGTATATTGATAAAAACTTTGGAGTAAACCATATATCAAATATTTAATGTATATACTTTGCAGGTTAAGATAAAAATACAATGTTTTCTCTATAGAATTAAAGTCCTCAAAGAGAGAAAAATATTCCCATTCTTTATTAACAAAAATTAAAGTCTGTATAAATCTTATTTTAGTTGCCTCTCAAAGATTATTACAAATATCTCTCATGTGTTTTGATTTTATAAGATTAACCAGCACTGCAGAATTTTTTAGTGCAAACCATCGGCTAAATGGTGTTTAAAACAAACGGCTATTTATTGCTGATGACTTGTTCGTTCTAAATACAGGAAATCAAGCCTGTAGAGAATTACGTTAGACATACGCTGTAAGTTTAAAGAGAGCGCGCGAACCCAACCCTAAAAAGTACAATGTTCATCTACTACACCACAATGTGCGGAATTATCAAAACGTTGCTGTTTTTCCCCATAGGTTATACTCGGAGTAAACACTCGACTTTGAGTTAGATAAAGATTTAAAGCTTCGTGAAACCTAGATCTGAGATCAATATCAAATCGCTTCCATTGGATATCGATTACAGTCTCCCCTTAACGGCCACGCCAGATCTAGGTATCCTGGCAGTTTTATGCGTCCACCTGAAGTGGCGTGGGACATAATTCTGGTGTTAGTTGCACATTCGTCCAATCATTTTACGGTTCGTCTGGCCACACACACTCGTTGTTTACCAAACCTACCCCGGCCGTGTGTGGCACTGGCACCTTTCTACTCCTGGATTGTCCCCCCTTGCAAGTCTCAGTTTCTCGACCATAAAGTCCGGCGGACCGGAACACACTAACAAGATGAACCAAATCAAAATTCTGGAGAGCAGAAAAGCCACCGGGGCAGGTGTGTAAATTAAACATGGTCTGGCGAATAAGAGCGGGCCGGACCAACAAAAGTCCGGGCTCCCTGTATCGAGTGGTTACCGTAAGATCTGCTCCGGGCCCGGCAATGGGGTCTGGGTTCTGGTCCCCGTTCCTCCCGTTCCAGGCAGTTCTCTTTTGTTGGGCGCTCGCCACTTGGTAAACAGTCGGGTGGACCGTGTGGACCGACTCTGTTCAACGCTCATTAAATATCCAGGCTGGGGCGTGAGGGGTCAAACAGGACACCTCGGACCCTTTCACTCCTCCCCCCCCACCCAACCTCGGACCCTTTCACTCCTAACCCCCCCCCCTCATCCCCCAACCCCGGCCTCTCCACTACACTCAGCCCACACTCGTACAATAGAATTATATTGCTACTTTTTAGATCCAGGTAAAAAAGGGGGGCAGCTTAGAAGTCAGTTCCAATATGGCCACTTGAAAGGCCCGTTACTATAAGTTCTAATAATAAAACAAAACATTCGATCCGAAAATAACTCAAATACAATATGCCCTCCTTGTTTCCTCTTGGTCTTGGTTACCGAATCTTTAGAATTGTAGATCTAACCGCCTTGAACTTCTTTGTGGTAGGAGAAGAAAAGAAGCGAGAACATTTTTATCGCCATATAAGCCTTCTTCCACCCACTGCCTTTCTTCTTACGACACTTACACAAACCCACACGCGAGCTCAAAGAAATACAATTCGGAGGGTTGTCCAAAAATTACTCTGGCATGTTTTCTTTATGTGTCTCCCCTGTGGGGTTCCAATGGCGAGTTCCGATTAGTTAAAAGGAAGGGAGGATTAGAGAACACACACTTGTACAACAGTTATGGCCCCTTGATTTGGAACACAGAACTTTGACTTTGTCAGTCAAGAGTTGGATAATAGTACATGTATATCTGAAATGTGACCACCAGTTTCACAGACTTAGAGCAATTTCCAATAGTTTGAGACCCTGAAGTGCATCACAGTCCACCGCACAACATGATAGAAGGATTCCCATACAAAATACAAATAATCAAACCAATCCCCACACCTTTAAATCTCATAAAATAACAACAGAATACAAAAACAAAAGAAAAAATCAACAAAAAACAACTCCCCAACAGAAACAAAGAGAGAAACCACCAAAGCCAAAAATAATAGAAATAGAAAACAAAACACTTTTGTCGGAAACCCTGTGATTAAAACTAGTGCTCCCCACTGCACCACCAGCCAGGAGTCCCCCACTAGCGGGTCCAAGTTTTTCCAACACCGATCCCTCACGTGACACCCACAGAGCAGGGAGCACGTCACGTGACCTTGGCAGTGCACACCGGAAGCCTGGTCTGACATGGCGTGAAGCTCAGGGCGCTGTACTTCCGGGAATCCCCGGTCCACCGTAAAACCTGGGTCTAGATCCTGGCTAGCTGTCTCCGAGGGAAATGATGCTCTTTGTTTTCCGAGGCTCGCCTTCAACTCGAGAGCATGTTTGGCAGCGACCTTGAGAAATGGCGTATGGAAATGAAGGTCATGTAGAATGCCAACCTGCGATATCGATCCAGTTTCATGACCTGTACAGGGAGTTGAGTTTGAGGTGAGCGGTAAAGCGCTCGCTTTGAGAGGCGTTAGACTTTTGATCAGTTCATGAGATCCTGATGTTTTTGTGATTTTTTTTCTCCTCATTATTCCCTGTTATCTTTACGTACTGGTAATTGGTGTTACATTTCAATATCACCGTGCAGTATGCGAGAATCGCCATTTTTTACATACAAACTTCAGATGTAAAAAATGAGTTGGTCTTTCCCAATCATTATTATTTTTTGTGTTCACTATAAAAGTTGGCAACTGACAGGATTTAGCGCATCTGTTTAAGACAGTTGTAAATCTCACACAAAAAGAACCGTATCACTCACTCTACAAACGATGAACCTTAAAAAAAAAGCCCATTACAGCCCAACAAAAAAGAACAACATACAAAGCCCCCAACAAAACAAAACAAAACAAAACCCCAGTAGTGTTTTTTTTCCATGGATCCAGTGTTCAGCGCTAGATAGAGCTTCAAAAAGTCGCGCCAAAAGAGGTGCTAGAACCCCAGCCTAGCGAGCTGTACCAGGCCTGCTCATGTTTCACATAAACCAGGTCTCCGGCCCAATAAACCTGCCAGGAGTCCTGGGAGTTTCTGGCCTCGAGCCGGGACCATCTCTTCGTGTCTCCACCTGGACTGGACAATGGTCATTCTAGCCTGGAACTGACCATAGGTGTCCACTGTTCATAGCGAGGTATCCATTTCAAGAGCTCAGTGTCGTTAGACACAGAAGCTCGAAACATAAATAGAAGAACGATTTCTAGTCCGAGTTTGCGGTTTGAGCAGTTTTTGGTAAATCACTGCTCAAGATAAAAAATGCCGAGGCTTATAAAGTCTTTTGAACCTTAAAAAATATTAACTTGATAATCTTGTTGATACCATCACCCAACATTGAATTTAACCAATGCAAATCGATTTGCTTCCATGATGCAAAAGGATCCCAGTTAAATAAATATCCACGTCAAGGAAACGAGACGAAATGAATAATGAGTGGAGGGAAATAGTAACTGTGTGCCTTCAAATTTACCTCAAAATATCTCGGCAGAGTTGATAATGGATGTGAGCATGATTCCGACAAAGTAATAAGTCATTCTAAAAATGTTTAAAAAAACATCATATAGTAAATTTTATTACATGCGCATATATAAAAAGGACAAATTCCCCTAACAAAATTTGGGTTGTAAAGGCACCTGTACTGAATTATCGACATAGTCATTCAACATTGCCCTGTGCTATTTTCTTTCTTTCTTTCTTAAATTCAACACAATAATAATTCGACGTATATTGAAATATTTTTCGCGTGCAAATCATTAAAATTGCTAAGAAAATAATTGGACAACTCTTTATTTAAGGAACAAACACTGACTTCAATGACGTAACTCCGTTACTGTTACATACAAAAGTTACATCTTTAAGAAAATGAGCACGCAGAGAAGTGTTTTAAGCTCCGTGAACAAACATTTCTTACCTTCACTGTATCCCTATCCTAAGTCACCAGGCAGGGCCTGTCGGTGACACAACTCGGGCAAAACCATGACATTACACGCAACCATCCCTGGAATGTCTCACAACCCCCAGCATCTCAAACTGCATGGAGATACACTGTCAAAGTCTCCTGCCGAATTTTTCACCAATTAAAACTTTTTTTTTTGCAACTCAAGACACCGCCCTGCTCACTTTCCGTGAAAGTTTCCGCTCTGTCAGGTTCATTTCTCCCCCTCATCGGTTCTGATCCTCCGATCCTCCATCTCAAATCTGCTCCCGCCCCTCCCCTTCTCTCTATCCCCCCTCTACCTCTTCGTGCTTCTCGATCACCAGTTCTTATCGCCAGCAGGCACGTTTCTCATTTCGCCAAGTGAAGGCAAGAGAGCAGCGAGACATGAGCTTCATCAGGGAAGATTTGCTTCAGCACGCGTTCTTTATTTAGAAACAAGGTCACAATTGTCTTCAAGAAACAAACAACTACTAGGAGTATACCCTTCAAAAATGACGTCAAGAAGCTCGTTTAAAGTAACGATCCAATATGGAACCTAGAGCAGGTCTGTAATAACAGCAGAAAGGGCCCAAGATATCCAGTGACATCCAACCATAACAGCAATCGAACGTAATCTCATCCATTTTTAGAGAAATTGACATCAGCATTTTATATTTTTCCCGGCGTGCCTCTGGGCGCTTGGATCTGCCCGCTTCATTGTCTTTTCCACTTGACCTCTTCTCCGAGAGTTAAGCTGAAATTTCGGACGTGGAATTGAGCGCTGGGTTACAGCACTGGCTCTAACCAAAAAAATTAGGGAAAGTGGAATTCATCAAAAGGACACAAATAAGAAGAGAGGGGAAAAAGTGACCCAAGTAAAATGAACGAGAACTGAAAGAAAATAGGGGTGGGTGAGAGATCCTTTGAAGACAATGCATTTAGTCAAAACTTGGATGTTATGGGGGTTGGGAGTGGGGGTAGGGATTGTTATCGAAGGATACAATTGTATAGAACTATATCTGCTACCCCATTAGACTAAATTTTATCATAGAGATATAATGGTACATATATTTAAATGTATTGTCAAAGCAGGAAAGGCAGAAATAATGAGCTTGTGTTGCACAGAAAAACATTTTGCGTTTGAGGATACAGAAATAGAAAGTATTAAATTAAACAGTGAACATTACTCTCAAACGTGCTTAGGATTCCGTAACAAAACAATCTATTTTGATTCTTTGATGGAGACATAATAATGATTGTAGAGAGATATTGCTCTTGTACATTATAGATATGAAGAGAGAGAGATGAAAAAAGATAGAGATGAAAAAAGAAAACAAGAGAGAGAGAGAGAAAAATAGAGAGAGAAAGAGAGTGGGTAGTTCTAAAAAAGGGAGAGTGGTGGGTAAAGTTGGCGAAAACTGGTCGGATAAATTATAATAACACACACACACACACAGACACGCACAACTACACAACAAACCTTTAGAAAAGAGCGGGCGCTCTAACAACATCATTTTCCACAAAGTCTCCAAAAAAACTCTCGTGTCACAATTAACAAGACTTGGCAGTTTTTGCCTTTTGGAGCGGGCCGTATTTTTCTGGGCTTGTTTCCCCTAGTTTAACTAACGCCTATGATTGACTGCAGCCTCTGCAGCCTGCCTTCTTCTGGTGTAATCATTATTATTCCACGCGCCGTTCTCTTTCCCCAAGCCCTGGATTTTCTTTCATGTAATTGCTTTCTGGAGAAATTGGCAACACTTGAGAACATCACAGCCTCATGACATCACGGCAAGATGGCAAAGGCTCAAACTTGCTTAAGGTTAAAGGCGCGTGCGTGTTAGTTTTTTTTGCACGCCTTCGTGTTTTGATTTGGATTCGTGTTTCTCCTCTTCATATCAGATATCTTTGCATTGCCCGTTTAGATAATTTGTTTGGGTTACTGTATTTCTCCATTTCATGTGTGTTTCTCTTTCCCCCTCCCTTCTCTCTCTCTATCTCTTCCTTTGTCCAATCTTTATTTTACTCTCTCTGTCTCTTTGCCTTTTTCTCTTTCTCTCTCTCTCTTTATCTGTCTGTCTCTGTCTCTCTACCCCATTTTGCTCTCTCTCTCTCTCTCTCTCTCTCTCTCCCACTCCTTAAAAATAGCCTATTCCGTTCACTACCTCTACCCTGCCTTCACCTACCTCTCCGACCATCTGTCTCTCCATGTGCCCTATCAAGCCGATTGCTCGGATGTTTCAGCCTCAGTTAACCCTATCTCAGCCACTTTGCTTTAACCCTACATCTCTCTGTCACGCGAGGCAGAAGTCGGGTTATCCCCGGGGACTACATTCCCCCCAGTCTCCACCTCACATCCAACAATCTGACGGGTACTCACTCTGCATTTCTCCGCCATCTAACGCACGTCCACCCTGGCATCACATTTGCCACCAGTTCTCCCTAACATGTCCATGTCTTGAACATGTCTAGAAGGAAGACAAACTATACATGCATACACTGTAACGAAAATAACCCTTTGTTGAGTTAACATCGCCTAAAGTTAGATTTCCTTAGGAAATCAATAGATTAATTTTCGTCTTATTATTTTTTATCTCATTAAATTATCAAATCCTAAACCCAGGTAAACACCATGACAGTTTTAAAGCGAGCCCACATAATCACAGACAAAGCAAATGCTCATTACATTACCGAAATTAACCAGTATCCTGAGTCTATTTTGCCCATACCTGCCACAGCGTAATCGTGTTGCCCTAATATCTCAGCGCTCTAGTTTCTCCGCAGCTCTGTTGCCCAAGGTTTAGCATGACAATAGCCCGCGCGTCTTGGAGAGCAAATACATCTTTCTCCGCGAAGCAAATAGAAATCTTCAGATGGCAAACCCTCCGATCCCCAGTGCGGATGTTTACTTGTTTACACTCGCTTAATCCGACCGCCATCTTGAAAAGCGTCGGAAGTGTCGTCACAGTCGCTCTCTTTGCATTGCGTCATGTCTCGTCACCTCTCGTCGCACCTCGTTTGGCGCGAGATGTGGATGACTAAGTGTTGCGAGGGAAACCCCTTTACATTATAAGTGGATCAAAAGTCGCAATGTAAAAATCATGGTATGCTCAAGAAATGACAGGGTATCTTTAGCTAAAGTTAGACGGACTAAGAAAGGTTGGAAAAAAGGGGGGAGGAGGGGGGGGGTAAATATATGTCTAAATATAATCACAGGAAAATACTACAGGTTATCAATAGCAAGATGGCTTAGTGACGCAGCATCACATCAGGTTACTCGTGTTTTTTTTCCAGGTAATTAAAAAACCCAACAAACAACAAAAATCAACAAACAAACAAAAGAACAACAAAACAACAATAAACAAAAAAAAAGTCATTGGCTTTGTGCGAGGCATCAAACAAAGACAAACAACAAACAAACAAACAAACAAACAAAAAAAAAATTCACTGGCTTTGTGAGACAAAGTGCTGGTATCCCCGCCCTGTCTTTTCCTTCTCTCCAATAAAGAATCTGAGGTTATCATTATACATGTACAATAATAAAACTTGTTCTTTCCAAATTTATTTTAGTAGCGACACTGCGCATGAGTATCAAACTCTGTACACCAACCTAAGCAGCCGGTAGATCTAGTGTCCTACATGTCTGCACACTACAGACTGAAACATGGTTTAACCATTTAGGATCAAAGGCGATCGAGCGCAAGAGGCCATAACCATTTTGGCGTTTTGAGCAGCCGAGTCGCTAACGGGCCAAGTGTTTACCCAAAAAGCCGACTGTTTGAACTGTTTGTCCTGTTGATTCTCTTGCTCTTGTTGCCTTGGATCTGAAGAAAACGAGTTGTTAGGAAAGACCATTTTGTTTTTGGTGTCGCCGTTAATTTGATGCCTACACTTTGTAAGGAATCAAAATAACGAATGCTTCAGTTCTTCATTTTCATGATGGGTTTTCCTGTTGGTCTCTCTCTCTCGCTCTCTCTCTCTCTCTCTCTCTCTCTCTCTCTCTCTCTCTCTATCTCCTCTTTCGCTGGCCACTGTGTTGGTTTCTGTCAAGGAGTGACTGTATCTCTGTTTGGAATACAAACACACACACACACACACACACATCTCTCTCTCTATTTAATCTACTCTCTCTCTAACTCTCTCTCTCTCTCTCTCTCTCTCTCTCTCTCTTTCGCTAGCCACTGGGTTGGTTTCTGTCAAGGAGTGACTGTATCTCTGTCTGGCATACAAACATCCACATCCTCTCTTTTTCTCTCTCAAACACTATGACTCCCTCCCTCATTAATTCCCTCTAAATTTCCATCTGTCACCTCCCCCTTTTTTCATTCTCCAACCCATCTACTTCCGCGTCAGCCTCCCCCTAGATCGACTCCCCCCTTCCCCCCTTGCTCCGTGGCCAATAATTCCTCCTCTTATCGCCCATCAGTCGATTCCCCCAGTTGAGCATTAATTAGATTTGGAGCGGCGAGCGAAGCCCATTTCCATCAGGGAGGGGGAGGGGAGATTTGTGTACCCATCATTTACATAATGATTCGTTTGAGATTGCCTGCAAACGAGCCTGTTTAAACCTGTTTAAACCGTTTAATCCCAGGCACGGGGCAGACTCGGCGAGACGTGGGAGCTGTCTGCGTTGCCTCCCCTTTGTAGAAACAATGGCGGCCTTTGTGATGTCAACTTCTGTTTTTCTGTTAAACGACGTGGGCGCTTTGTTCTAATGTGAATTGATCGGTCTTACACTAATCCGGCCTTCTGGGAGAACCTGTAGAGGGAATGGAATTTCCTGGAATATCACTCCTATTGTTATTCTAGTTTATGAAGACATTCTCATATATTGTACACATTGTACGTGTAACTATTAGTAAAAGAATTCCTTCAAGAGAGAAACTCCCTTTAAACATAATAGGTATGAGAACATTTCTCAGAATTTTAATCCCAAAAGCTCCCCCATCAAACACCGACAAGATCAAAGACTGGATTCTATGCATATTAATTAGCACAGAAAATTCCCACCACACAATGGGCAAATATTCAGCATGACGTATTTCCGGCGATGATGATCCTCTTCTCTACAGAAGAGCGAATTTTGTCAACGCAATACTATTGAGCCGTTACTAACGGATACAGCGAAGGCTGGCGCTGTTTTACCAAAGTTTGCTTGATAAAGTTCCCACCAACGTTTCGACTTAGGAGCCAAACATCATCTGTGCTCTTGAAGGGCCATCTACACGCAACGCTTTGTTTGTGAATCAACCACTTCCTGCTATAGTCGGGCGATGCTTAGAGAGAATCGATTGATGAATTGGATTGATGCTAGAAACTGCCATCCAAAAGGGCCATTCTTTGCTCTAGAATCACACGGAAGATGGAGAGTAGGAAAGAGACCATCATTCTAGAGAGGCGATGTAGTTGAAAGGAGATTTGGAGTAGATCCGAGAGTATTGCTCTCTTGAGCTGGTGCGGGGACGGGTCTATGTGACTGTGTGTGCGAAAGTGTGTTAGACTGTTTGGTTAGGCCCCGACTGCATGCTCCGTAACTCAGATATATTCATGGCCGGGCCGTTGAAGGGGCGTGAAGAGGTTTTCAAGGGTTGACGCGTTTACTTTCCCACCGGGTGTAGTTCTGTGAGGGTCTGTGTGGTGTGTCGGACCGAAGCCACAAGCCACCTGGCAGAGAGGGATTGAGCACATGCATACAGTCTTCCAGGACTATGTCAGCCCTGGCATAGAGGGATTGACCACATGCACAATGTTTGATTGGTCACATGCACAGTTTTCCAGGACTAAGTCAGCCCTGGCAGAGAGAGGTTGACCACACAGTCTTCCAGGACTAAAACAGCTAACCCGGATGGTTGCTCGCGCATTGATACCAAGACTTTTCGCTGAGACGGGAATCAGTACGGTCAGGTTCTGTTATGTCGTTTAGCAGCGTTGCTGTAGGAAGCTAGAGAGATACATAAAAAAAAATTATTTATACAATCATGTAAGTTATAATGTTTAGCAAAACTACAGACAGTAGATCTAGATTTTCATAGTTTTCGTTTAGTAGCTACTGGCAGCGATAGAAATGTGTAGTACATGTATGATCGCAAATTGTGGATAGGTGTAATCTAGATGTGAAACTTAATTTAAAGGTGATTATACGGTTTAAAAAACAGCAGCAACAAAACAACAAAAAAACAAAACAAAGCTTCCAAACAAATTATTGTTCTCTCTGATGATAAAGAACAGTAGTTTAGTTGATAGGGTAAACAAGTTATTGTTCTCTCGATGATAAAGAACAGTAGTTTAATTGATAGGGTAAACAAGTTATTGTTCTCTCGATGATAAACAACAATAGTTTAATGAATAGAGTAAACAAGTTATTGTTCTCTCGATGATAAAGAACAGTAGTTTAATTGATAGGGTAAACAAGTTATTGTTCTCTCGATGATAAAGAACAATAGTTTAATGAATAGGGTAATACAGAAATAAAGATATGCAAAACAGTGTTAAATGGTTATAAACCAATATCAGAATGAATAAAGATATCACAGATCATCGTGGATACATGTAGTTGGAATGGTGCAATAAGGCAAGAAATTCAAAAGTGGAAACCATGGTCACATTTTGAATAAAATTTTATTTTTTTAAGGTGAGTGAACTTTGCTATCACCCCCTTATTTTGTTTGGTTATTTTTTTTCTTAAATTAGAAAACCACACAAAATAATCTCTAAATCATACATTTTTAAATTTTTTTGCTGGTGTGTTGGCCTGTAATACTTCTCGTGCATAAAATAAATTTCATTAAGGGGCCAATATACGTTCTCCGTTAAACACCTGTTTATGTAGAATTGGCTGTGTTAATCCATTATTATTGTGTCGATAAATGATTAATGAACAGCGTTGACTAATTCGCGAATCACTAAGAGACAGATACCATCATTGCACAATGATTTTATCTCTGTCAAACCTGTAGAGGTATGTATAACTTTTGTCTGAAAAAACAAGACAAGACTCCAGTGTGAGGTCATTGCTCTCTCTCTCTCTCTCTCTCTCTCTCTCTTTCGTTCTCTCTCTCCCCCGTTCTCTCTCTCTGTTTATTTTCTATCCATCTGTTCATATCCATCTCTCTCGCTTTCCCTCTTACTTTGCATTATGCCTATCGTTTTCTCTCCACATGACCATAATAATTACACAAACAACTAAAGGCATAAAATCCTAAAACATTTTTGTCGCCAAACACTAAGCCACCATGCGACATGGTATTGAGAAAGGACTGCCTCTGTAGAACCGCACAGGTGAATATCTCCTGTACACAGAGTCTGTCTCCAGACAGGCGTTTGACCGCTGGGCTGAAGGACATGACAGATTGAAACAGGAGAAGACAGGATGGTAAATGGCAAATGCCTGCAGAAAAACGCTCCGCATAAAATATGTTGTAATCTGTCAATAAAACTGACGGATCAGTGTCCAAACCCACAGATGGAATTTACGGACACTATTATACATACACCTTTCACAAATCATGTCACCGATAGGATTCCTGTCTCTCTGTGACGCAACTTTTCAAGGGCGTTGTGGATTGTGGCACATTATTGCACTGTAGACATATTGAACGCTGTTATATACATAGTGTTGAAACAGACATTATTAAACAGCCATCTTTCACAAATCATATCAATCTTAAAGGATTCCGGTCTCCTTGTGACGCAACTTTCCAAGGCCACTGTTTGTGACACCTGGTTGCATTGTAGACATATCGAACTTTGAGACGCAAATATTTAAAAACTCTTGCATTGTAAACATACATAATTACCCCTGTCAAACGCTCTACGATTATACAGAATCCTTAGGAATTATGAATCTGCAAGGTCAGATAAATTATTTATGCCCACCTGTAGTCCGAACAATAAAATTGCTACTGTTTGTCCACACATGTCTAAATTAAGCAGTACAAATCGTTTGAACTACAATCCCGTCTTAAACATTACTGATTGTCACGTCTATTTTCGGAGCTGTTACTGTCTATGGACCACAAAAAGTTGCTAGTCTAGCACGAGCCTCGTCGGTCAGCCTGTCAGAAACGTTTCACATTGATGGACATGACGGACATGATGGACATAGTGGACATTGTCTCTACCATTGTCACAAGTGTCGGACGACGCCAACAATGATTTCAATAGGATAAATCAAAGTTGCTACCAAAAAAAAGTTCTGAATATTTATGAAAAGTAAAATTTGCGTGGAAAACTCAGAATACAATAATTATGACGTGCTTATGATAATATATCAAGTTTGTGAAGGCACTTGATGTTGCTTCTGAACATAACAACTTTTTTGCAGGCTTTCCCTATGAAATATGTGTGTGTGTGTGAACTGCAGTAATATGATTTACACCTAAAAGACTAAATCATCTTATGATGCCAAAAGTTGACAAAGTTAACACAGATCGTGATGATTTAAAAACACTGCGTCAAAACTTGTCAAAGTACTCCATCAATTTGCACCACATACCAATATGTATTCTTTCATTAGTCTTGTTATGTCCGCTGTGTTTCATGAAGAACCATATTATGCAGACAGGACAGTTTTGTCTATGAAGCCAAAGGCAAGTGACATGAGACTCGAACCTCTAACCACTAGCTTGCCAATCAGCGCACTACAAACTGAGCTTTCTATAACCTAGCGCAATCACAGGCCCAGTCATGCTATAAAAAATGAACTAGAAAAGCGTATAGGTTCCCAAAAGTGGCTGTTCAGAATCCCTCAGAGGAACCAAAGAAGCGTTCAATTCAGTGCAATAGAGTAGAGAGAGAGAGAGAGAGAGAGAGAGAGAGAGAGAGAGAGAGAGAGAGAGAGAGAGAGAGGGAGA
>RQTK01000646.1:162722-172873 GCA_003991915.1 Elysia chlorotica
GAGAGAGGGAGAGAGAGAGAGAGAGAGAGAGAGAGAGAGAGAGAGAGATAGATAGAGAGAGGGAGGATGGTCAATAAGCTCTATTGTAATGCATTATATTAGCCACATCACATCACCTATCAGTATTGATGGTCTTCTTTTCTACAGTCTGTCTATAATTCTGTCTATAAGTTTGTCTATAAGTCTGTCTATAAGCCTGTCTATAAGTCTGTCTATAAGTCTGTCTATAAGTATATCCATAAGTCTGTCCATAAGTATATCTATAAGTCTGTCCATAAGTCTGTCTATAAGTCTTTCTATAAGTCTGTCTATAAGTCTGTCTATAAGTCTGTCTAGAAGTCTGTCTATAAGCCTGTCTATAAGTCTGTCTATAAGTCTGTCTAGAAGTCTGTCTAGAAGTCTGTCTATAAGACTGTCTATAAGTCTGTCTATAAGACTGTCTATAAGCCTGTCTATAAGTCTGTCTAGAAGTCTGTCTATAAGTCTGTCTATAAGTCTGTCTATAAGACTGTCTATAAGTCTGTCTATAAGACTGTCTATAAGACTGTCTATAAGCCTGTCTATAAGCCTGTCTATAAGTCTGTCTATAAGTCTGTCTATAAGTCTGTAAATCTATTTATTCAACTTAAGCCTCAAACAATTAATTTGCCCGTTTTTTTCAGGGGAAATAATTATACGGATAAAACAACCTTACAGTAATAAAAACAAAAACAAAACTGAAGGTGAAACGCACCGAATATTTATTTTATAAGTTGAGTCGATAAGCTCTGTTGTAATGCACTATATAGCCACACCACATCACCTTTCAGTATTGATGGTCTTCTTTTCTACAGTCTGTCTATAAGTCTGTACCTAAGGGAGGTAAAAACAGGCGATTTGTCTGTCTGAGCCTGTCTGTGTCTGGCCGACTGTTGTCACCCACTGGTCGAAGCCGCCGTCTATCAGGTTGTCACAGTGCAGTCAGCAGACAGACAAGTCGGCTCAGGTAGCGGGGATAGGGCCTCACTTAAAAGACACTTTTCCATTAATCTCTCCTGCATGCTGACTAAAGATGATTTTTCATTCTTAAAGAGATAGGGAGAAAGGGAGAGAGAGAGAGAGAGAGAGAGAGAGAGAGAGATTTGACCGCTGGGCTGAAGGACATGACAGATTGAAACAGGAGAAGACAGGATGGTAAATGGCAAAGAGAAGGATAGACACGCTCCGCATAAAATATGTTGTAATCTGTCAATAAAACTGGCGGATCAGTGTCCAAGCCCGCAGATGGAATTTACGGACATTATTATACATACAGCAGAGACAGGGGGCTACGGGAAAAAGAGAGAGAGAGAAGATTGATGGGCAAAATATATTCTTCCATTGTTAAACAAAATCCTTGTCACGGAAGATCTGATATTGATTACTACATTCGTGGTATATACAATGTAATATGCATAGTAAAACTATGTGGACAGAACAGAACATGTGTAATTTCGTGCTTTATTCATTAAATATTCACAAAAAAAAAGATATTGAACAACGAAATATAATTTTTGAACTTAAAAACAAAAACTTAACAACGCACTCTCTAAAGTTTCAACGGTTAGCTTCCCACCACTTCAGATAGAGAACAATATCGTGGTCCTTCTAATTAGGTATAAGAATGAATGATTAAGTAACCATCGAAGGAGTCAATTGCGGGCATATGTATCAGAATAATTAGGAATAATATAAATGAACATCAAACACAAAGGAAATGCACGACCTCCTTTATAAGTATAATACCCGTTCTTTAACTCTCAAACCTTAAGAATCACCTGCAGATCTCTCTCTCCCCCCCTCTCTCTCTCTATCCTCTCTCTCTCTCTCTCTCTCTCTCTCTCTCTCTCTCTCTCTCCCTCTCTCTTTTGCTCGGGGTTCAACATTTCGACTATAATGACCCCCTCCCCCATGTAACCGCGCCCCTGATGTAAGAGTGTAAAGACTTCGATCTACCACTGTCCGCCACACTCACTGACTCCACTGACACAACCCACACTGGACCTGGCGATGACAATAACAATGGCGATGACACTGACCCACGGTGTTACCTGTCTTGACCAGTTGACCAGCCACATCAGTAGTACATGGACTGGTCATCTGGTCAGCCACATCAGTAGTACATGTACATGTACTGGTCATCTGGTCACCAAATTGACACCATCATGTGTCCAGGGTGTGCATTCTCGCCAGGGCTCCAGGTATTGTCTTAAGACATCCCAGACTCCGCTACCGCCATGTCTTAAGACATCCCAGACTCCGCTACCGCCATGGCACCCTAGACAGCTGGACACAGGCCGGACTGTGTGTATCGATAGCGATGGGAATCAATACTACCTGTCAAACTATCGATCCAATAAAAAATATATTGTAGTATAGATTAGGATCGCATTTCACTATATAAGGAGCGTTTCACTTAGAAGGGAGTGGGGCAAATTTCTATAAATGTAAGTTGAAATTCTTTTTCTATTTCTTCTTCAGTATGTCTTTATTTCTTTTTCCCATCTCTCTCTCTCTCTCTCCCCCCCTCTCTCTCTCTCTCTCCATCTCTAACAAGCCCGCTAAGCCTGGCTGTTTGCTCACCTAATGAAAACCCCTTGACCGCTCTACACCGACTTACGGTACGTGTATGTACTTGCGGTACGTGTACCCTGTACTATGTACAGTGGACAAAGCACCAGTGGGCCCCGCATGCAAGCTTTCGTCACCACCATGCCCAGTCTAAAGCTTGGCGCTAATTGTCCTACCAGTTCTCGTGTTTGCTGGTTTGTAACGACTCAGGCCATGTTTGTTTGTGCCATACCTGGGGTCGGGATGGTGGGTGACAGGGGTAGGGATTGGGTGTGTGTGTCTGTTGTGTGTGTGTATGTGCGTATTTTGTGTGTGTGTGTGTGTGTTTTGTGTGTGTGTGTTTATGTTGTGTGTGTATTGTGTGTGTGTGTATTTTGTGGGTGTGTGTGTATTTTGTGTGTGTGTGTTTAGGCTAGCGTAAAGATGAAAGACTGGTAGACTAAACAGCTAGGAACCCTAGGATCACCTGGGTAAATACAAGGCGTAACTTACAAACAACAGTTTACATGCTTCAAAATCAGTATGGTTGTTTCTCGGTAGGCTAGAGGCGCCTGTAGGTTCAGTCGGTAGAGCGGCTGACTATTGAGCAGGAGTCTAGAGAGCCAAGGCTTCATCCCCACCAGTCCTAGTTTCTTACCGTTCGTAAATTTGGTTTTTGGAGAGAGCTTTTGGTAGGCATGAAGAAAATAATCAGAATCATCTCTAGATATCTCTCTTTCTGTCTGTCTCTCTCCCTCACTCTCTCTCTCTCTCTCTCTCTCTCTCTCTCTCTCTCTCCCCTCTCTTTCAGGAATTCAAACACTGCCAAACCAACGTCTACAATACTGTCTTGTTGGCTTCCTTTCTTTGGAATGTTTTTCCCCGTATATCTTTTATTCCCCCACCTCTCTCTCCCTCTCCCTCTCTCTCTCTCTCTCTCTCTCTCTCTCTCTCTCTCTCTCTTCTCTAGCTCTCGTGTAACTATAATTAGACTGTAATTCTAAATGCCCATTCCCTCGTTACACCAGTGTTTGTCCATGTTGCGTGTTAGTGTGTGAGTGCCAGTAGTGGACATTGTCCTCTGGGTTAGCTCGGACTGGACTGGTCAGTCTGGGTCTCAAAAGACCACGGTCCAGTCTTGGGTCACTAAGACACGCAAAGTCTTTTGTTGACCGCGGTGTCAGCTCCTGACATTCATCAAAACATAACGTGTGGTCAGTTAGGAGACTGGACCAGTAACAAAAAGACTGACCGGTGGTCAGCTAGCTAGTTTTATGGCTGTCAGAGATCACTCTGACGTTAGACTGGATTCTGTTGGAGAAAGGGTTTAACGTGTATTTTGTAATTGTTAATTAGAGAGAGAGAGAGAGAGAGAGAGAGAGAGAGATTAAAATAATAAAGAGACAGATTTTTGTTTTTGTAATTGTTAACATTATTTTTTTACTTCTAGGGTTCCTAGTAGTTTGTTTTCAAACTGTAAACACAAAAAATACAAACATGAATCATGTGTTTGTGAGAGAGAAGAGAGAGAGAGAGAAGAGAGAGAGAGAGAGAGAGAGAGAGAGAGAGAGAGAATGCACCTCCAAGACAGAGAATTATGTCGATAATGCAGGATACAGAGAGAGAGAGAGAGAATGAGAGAGAGAAAGAGAGAAAGAAAGCCCCAACACCACACTCTCAAAATTGCACTATTTTTTATAATGGCATTAGTTCGATCAATCGTCAAGTTTAACGTTGTTACCAAGAGAACAAGGGTGATGTCTTCACTTGAGAGGGGAAAGATGCACTACTTTTTTTGGCGGAAGACTGACAGGGTAACAGGGTGCGTGTGGATCTGAATTACTTTGTGTAGAGTTTCAGGCGGTGTAATACAGTCCAGAAAGATGCGGAAAGAGGCGGGGAAAAAAGCAAGAAAAAGCATGAAAAAATACATAACTAATGTGAATTTTTATGTAAAACATTTTCTTTAGTTTAATAAAAAATGTAAGCTGTACTTGGAAAAAAACACCATCATAATTATTTATGACTGAACTTAAAACGAACTTTCTGTTTCATTGTTTTATAATTTTCTTATTGTGTATCTAAATATTTCCAAATCTCATTTATATATCAATTTTCTTTAGATATGTCTAGCTGTCCAAAGGCCAGAAGAAATGTCACAACAATCGCAAACTGTAACACTAAGAAATGCGAAAATACATGGAGAGCTGGAGGGACAAATTGATTCATCTGACGTGCAAATCAAGTTTTGAAGCAATTAGCAGCGTAGGGTCAACATCGCGGCATGATGAGAGAAAACTTTGCTGCATCCACTGGGTAAACACTTAGCACACACACACGCACACACACAGTAACTGTGGCTCAGGTCTGGTTTTCTCACGGCGCGACCTTTTCTCTCTTAACAGGATTAGAATAATTTCTTTTTTTTTTTTTTGGGGGGGGGGGGGGGGTCATGTATTGCTGGAACAGCACAGGTGATTGTTGCTTTGAAGATTAATTTGGATTTTTTTTTCTTTTGATTTGATAATTTGTAAAAACAAAAGCAATCAGCAAATAGTTCTTCAGTACTGATTTTTTTAACGAACACCACTGTGCAAAGACTGAAAATTCTTTAAAAAAAAAAAAGCTTGCGATTTGAAAGTTACTGTTCTGAATGAGATCTGAATTAAATGAATACATGTATTTGCCGTTTTAAAACATTAAACCTGATCTTTCCTATTGTTGTAATGTTGTTACCACCCTCTGTTTTGTACAATTTAGCTCAATTTTGATTTTTAAAAATTCTGTGGGCCGAACCTACTTGCTACCAACAGTTTCAACACACAGTCATACTTTGTTAAGGTACCAGTACAAATCAAGATATTAAAAAAAAAGTAAGCAAGACTAGACTACAATTTTCTTTGTGTAACTATGACTGCCACATTCAACCCTTGCCTGATGCCTGATTGACAGAGTCAGTGTCATAGTTCTAGCGTCAGTGTCAATCACTGTGAACGCTGATGTCACCTGGTATGTCTGTACTGTGTCACGTGGTAACAAACTGTATTCGCGACACTGGTACGTTATAACCCAAGCTTCTGTGTTCTGGTCTCAGGCGCTTAGTGATCTTGGCTAATATGCAAGAGGCGGCACGTTCGAATCTTCTTAGTGTCTGCGTCGTTTGCGTGTCCGTGATATATAGGTTCATTAAAAGAAGAGCAGATAATAAAAAATATATGCTGTATATGTAGCAATCTTGAATGACGAACAGAAGTCCAACTTTCGAATCTTAGCTGTGTTCATCCTTTCCGTCTAGGTTTTTTTTTAAAGGAAACCACGATTTAGTGCCATTGCAATGGCGTTTTTCAAGGAAAACAAGATAAGACAAACGGGATATATTGACGAATTTAAATTCCCTCTTTTTTTTTCTCATATCGTAGGGTAAATTTATTCATAGATTGTTGCTATCAGTGATTAAAAGTAGGACTAAAGTGAAAGTAGTCGAAAACGACTGTACTTTAAGTGATTAGAACGGAAGATCTGTAGATTGCAGATGCGTCGACACATACATATATCTCTACACATTCTACAAATTGCGAGTAACTATTGCTTATGTGCTCGTCAAACTGGTCGCATACTTGTTATTATGCCAGACACAATCATCTCTAGAAATCGAATTTCTGTTTCCTCCCACCTTGCTGTCGAGGTAAGCTGGAGAATTCCTCACCAATCTCCCCCAGAACCAGGCGTGCCGTGTGAAGTAATTCCAGAACGCGAGAACTGTTTAATTAGATAGACGGGAGATCCAGAGAAAACTATCAGATCGAACAGTCCTAAGCTTGCTGGTATACATACACTGTCATTATGTATACACTTCCATTTTGATAAGAATGTAGTATGTTGTTGGTTTGAATAAAACAAGATTTAGTGCCATTGCAATGGCGTTTTTCAAGGAAAACAAGATAAGACAAACGGGATATATTGACGAATTTGAATAATCTCTCTTTTTGTTTCTTTCTATCTCTCTCTCTCTCCCTCTCTTTATCTATCTTCATGCCTACCTCTTTTTCTGTTTTTTCTCTGTTTATCTCTCTTTCTCTCTCTCTCTCTCTCTCTCTCTCTCTCTCTTGCTTTGTCTCCGTCTAATCCTGTTTCTTTATCACATTCTCTTTGTCTCATACGCTGAGCAATTGTTTTACTCACATACCCCCCCCCCCTTTTTTGTTTTTCCTCACCCACACTCTGCTCCTTCTCTCCATCTGTGTGAGTCACTACGTATGGTATTCTTTGAGCCATACCTGAAGGTTTGGATTTAGGCTTAACTCGCGTCACGGTCATCACTCTACAAAAACATCAAAAAACGTCAAGTGAAAAGAACGTTACTTGAACCTCCACCCGACCGGATCTTTTCTTCCTGGTGTGTTGACAAACCGCTGCACCGGGCCCACAGTCTACGGGATGGAATCTCCGTGACGGGTCGACTAAAAACTGCCAAATTATGCCAAAACTGCGTATTTGTAATGAAGTTTCTAACCATTTTTGGCTAGATTTGTACACTAATTTGGTTATTTTCTAGGTTGGCAGCTCTACGGCTCTTTGATTTTCTCTCTGTTTAGCGTGATCATTGATTCCCGCGCTGTTAAGGTGAGAGGTGAACAAACATTTAAATTCTCTCCACTCCGTTCTGAGAGAAACATTACAGGCCTTACGACCATGGAGTCCGTAACGAAAACTAAGTCGGAAGATAAGACACTCTAATCCGGCTTCCAATCATAGCTCTCTCTCTCTCTCTCTCTCTCTCTCTCTCTCTCTCTCTCTCTCTCTGACNNTCTCTCTCTCTCACTCTCTCTCTCTCTCACTCTCCCTCTCTCTTTCTCTCTCTCTCTCACTCTCTCTCTCTCTCTCTCTGTCTATCTGTGAAACAAAATGAGTCAAGTAGCCTTCAGAAAAAGACCATGCATGTGGGTTTGATTAGGTTACTCACTATTGTCGTGTCTATCACAAACACTATGTTGTTGCCGAAGGGAGAAAGTAATGGGTGGCCGGGAGGCTGCGCGCTCAATGTACACAGTTGGTGTTGACTGTTCGGAGCCTGCCAGACCCAGCGCCTCTCTAGGCAGTGATATAACCTTCGATCCGAGTTCTGACCAGTAGCTCGGACCTTGGTCAGTACAGACGTTTGTCCAGTCTAGGGGCGGTGGAAGGTGGACTGGGGTGGACTGACTTGACCATCTCCTCACGGACAATGATGGCGGTCATCTTACAGATAGTGTTAAGCACGGTTCTATGTGGAGAGAGAGAGAGAGAGAGAGAGAGAGAGAGAGAGAGAGAGAGAGAGAGAGAGAGAGAGAGAGAGAGAGAAAGAGAGAGAGAGAGAGAGAGAGAGAGAGAGAGAGAGAGAGAGAGAGAGAGAGAGAGAGAGAGAGAGAGAGAGAGAGAGAGAGAGATGTTCAGGGATGAACATTCTCTGGGCTCTTTATGGCATCCGAGCCACTTCCCAAGAATGCAACAATGTTGAAGATCATTCAGTTAGGAAGCTCAGTCGGTAGAGAGCACGCTTTCTTACCGGAGGCTCAAGGTTTGAATCTGATTAATTTGATGCCCATGTCTTTGTATAGCAGAACGATTTTTTTAAAACATTGGGACAGTAATACTAATTTGAAAGTCATTTAAACTTTTGGAAATGCTCAGACCTCAACACTCCATCGTTGATCATTCTATGAGAAGATGCCTTTTAATAAATGCAGTAAATAGATTTTATATTTTCTGGATTACCCCAAAAATATAATTTTAGACTCAGACTAGTTACGAGCTGAAACTCATTCTTTGCACGCGCTGCTCAACCATAGCACTATGTAATTAGCCATCGGAAAAGCTCTATGGCGTCCTTAAGTAGAAATTCTGCGTTCTTGGTTAGAATGAATCAAGATTTATTGATTTTTCCTAAACAAAGGTAGTTTCAATGAGAAAAACACTCGTTAGGTCTCTCTCAAGGTTGGTTACAAACCAATAAATCAAGAGATTGGACTACGACCAACTGAGGCCGATTAACGTATATCCAATTACAAAGACACCTATGATAAATTTAGATAAGTAAAAATTGTTCGCATAATTGTGCAATGATTAAAACAATTTGCAGTGTGGATATGGCAACACTCCACTCATTAAAAAACACGAGTTTCCCGAAGGTGCTTTACTAGCAAGCTACAGAACACTAATGAATTTAATGTCTGCAACATTGTTTACCGAAACAAACCAACAATTAAACGAGACGTTGTGTATACACCAAGGTTGCACGGCTGTGGAGCCAATACGACTACCGACCCCCAGCGTAGTTTGAAATCGATACACGGATCAAAACTGTCAGGCCCTACCTCAGGTGCCATACCAACACAAACTTAACGGAGTGGTCGTGTTTTTATGACATGCGCCTCCCTCAAATTTCAAAATTAGGGCCTACCTAGGATTTTGCTTTGGGCTGTCGGTTTGGGGGTCATATCCTGGATCAATAGTCTATGTATGTGGTTCTTCGAGAACAAAATGTAATCATTCTATATACCACATGAACATTATTATTTAAAATGAAAATGTTTTTAGTAAGACCAAAAGGATCGTGTAAATGTAGCAGGTTGTAGCCTAGACGTAAAGTAAAAGTACCAATAATAACAACGTGAACAAAATTGTGCAGAGAAGCTTTTAGCTTTTGAACAATGGTTAACCATTATCTTCCATTGACTCTACCGAGGAAATTTGTGGTTTCTAAATATAAAGAATGTAATGGTTTTCGATAAGTTAGTTTCAGTAATAAACGCAATTGACAAATAATCAACCCCCCCCTCTCTCTTTCTCTTTCTCTCTCCCCCTCTCTCTGTCCCTTTCTTTATTACTCTGTCTCTTATCTTCTCACTCACTCTCTCTCTCTCTCTCTCTCTCTCTCTCTCTCTTTTCTCTTTCTCTTACACCCCTCACTCTAATTAAGTTTCTCTCGGTCTCTTTCTGTTTCTCTTGTGCCGCTATCTCTTTATGTTCCTGTCTCTCCTAGATAATTTCTATCCACTTCTTTGAGATTTACCAAAATTGATTTCAACAGGTGTTTCACTTTTAACCCAAAAGTGTTTGTATTTATTAGAAGCTGCAATTTTAGGATTTCTCTTAAACGGCTGTAATATATTAGTATTAAGCTGGACACATTACATATAAACTGATTCCGCATTTGTGTCAATTTAGTTTCTGTTTCAATTACATTAAGAGATGGGAATATCCCATCAAAATTAATCCAGAAACGGATTGGATATAGAGTTCGAGATACATATAGTTCAGTCTTTTAACTGTATCTTACAAGCATGGAGTTTTCAAAATGTTAACGTGCTGAGGATATCAAACATAAAGGAATGGAATAACAATTAATACACACACACGCAAAGAAATGTGTTTATAATCAGTGTTAGTATTAGGGAGACAAAAGTAGTCCAGAGAGAGAGAGAGAGAGAGAGAGAGAGAGAGAGAGAGAGAGAGAGAGAGAGAGAGAGAGAGACATAGAGAGAGATACAGTGAGAGAGACAGAGACAGAGATAGAGACAGACAGAGACATACACGCAGACAGA
>RQTK01000646.1:172915-182915 GCA_003991915.1 Elysia chlorotica
GAGAGAGAGAGAGAGAGAGAGAGAGAGAGAGAGAGAGAGAGAGAGAGAGAGAGAGAGAGAGAGAGAGAGAGAGGAAGTAGGCGTATCAGAAGTCCCATTCTGCAGTTTTTACGATGTGACAAGTCCACAGTGCCTGGGTCCCTCCCAACTGTTTCCAGAGCCAGCGAAAATTAACCCCACTCTTCTTGTAATCCCAGGACCACATAAAAAGCTGACACAGAATACCTCAGAATTAGCCATGGTTTTAACACCAATTGTCTGATTCGGTTAGTCGCTTTTTAGTCCTTTGTAAATGTTTTGACTTTGCCACTTGGTAGAGTATTCGGAAACATTGTTGGGATTACTATAAAAGTGTAAAGAAGAAGAAAACCTCTATTCTCAATTTTGAAAGCTTTCGAAATTCCTCTCTTCCCTCTCTTTCTCTATCCCCCCTCTCTCGCTCTCACTCTCTCTGTCTCTATTTTGCTCTCCATTTCTCTCTCTGTGTTTCTCAATCACAATTTATTTGTATGAATTTTTTCCCTCTTATTTTTCACCTCTTTTGTCAACAAAAGACCGACCTTAAACACTACAGGTCAACGTCTTTCGAATACCACAAACTAGTCACATATTCAGTCACGACTATACCACAAACTAGTCACATATTCAGTAAAACTATACCATGAACTAGTCACATTTTCAGCTAGCCAGCCACCACAATAAACTAGTCGCCTAGCCAACCACCACAATAAACTAGTCACATAGCCAACCACCACCATAAACTAGTCACATAGCCAACCACCACCATAAACTAGTCACCTAGTGAGTCCCCGACAGTTGTACCTGAAACTGGAAACCTCCAGGGCCGACAGCCGGCGGACTGCAGCTCCTGCTAGAAGTCCCTAATTAGGGAGACCAGGCTCAAGTAACATCTCCGCAAAGATAACCGGGACACACGATACTCAGCCCTATTTAGGTAATTTGTAACGCCTGTTATTTTCCGCTCGTTTTCTCACAATCTCTATCGGAGACGCAAGCTTTAAGTACCTCTAATTTCTTTAGCTCTATGGTGGTTGTTCTTAAAGCGTTTTGAATGTAATCCTCTTGAAGAGTTTTGAATTTGTCTTAAAGAAGTGGTTTTAGTTTGATTACAGTTGCAATCTTGTTAGCCATGACAAAAAAGAAGGGACAATTTGTGTTTACTTGTTGATAAAATGAAGAGTTGTGTTGTGTCATATAATTCACATTTTACAAATGTTCGGTTTCCCGCACTCTTTACTACTCTCCTTCTTTCTGTTTTTCTCTCTTTCTGTCCCTCTGTCATTCTTTCCTTTGCTTTCTGTGCCTCTATTTGAAATCTGTCAGCTTGTTTCAGTATATATGTCTCTTTCTTTCTTTCCCTCTCTCTGTGTCGTTGTGATTTTGGCTTCCCCTCCTGTCTGTCTGTCTGTCTGTCTCTGTCCCTGTCCTCCCAAACTCTCTCTCTCTCTCTCTCTCTCTCTCCCTTTCTCTCTCTCTCTTCCTCTCTCTCTCTCCGCTCTCTCTCTGTCTTTTCCCTTTCTCTCTGTCCCTCTCTCTCTCTCTCTCTCTCTCTCTCTCTCTCTCCCTCTCTCTCTCTCTCTCTCTCTCTCTCTCTCTCTCTCTCTCTCTCTCTCTCTTCCAACTCTATAATACCCTCTAAATCTACAGCTTTAGTACCTGACCATTTCCTCACGTCCGAGAGAGACCCACTGTGACCTTTTGTCTGGTCTCCATAGAGAATAACGAGCAGTCATAGCCAGTCATAAACCATGTCTGGAATACCAGAGTACTCGACTATCTCCTGTCTAGATCTCCAAAACGTCTCTCCGATCTGAACCGTTTCTTTTTTTACTCTTATCTACGTAGTTATCAGCTAGACCGGGGTCTTAACTAACCAGACGGGACGTCGAATGTTCACAAACACCAAATTAAAAGCTTGCCAGGATGACAAAGATATATGTAATAATGTCCCCCGACCTTCCATTGCCCAACTACTGAATGTACACAGGTACTTATTTACAGTACTAAATAAAAATATGTCTTAGTGATTTATGACACATTAAAGCCTTTTAAAGTAATTTAAACAAAAATGCATTTAATACAAACATATGTGGACCCTACAATTACGTGAGACACCAGTTTGCTCAGAAGGTTTTGTCCTTGGTCGACGAGTTGTAAAATTGCAATAGGGCGCTTAATGGATCGCTTAATTAGTGACCCCGTCTCCGTATTGGGTTTTTCTTAAACACAGGGAACGTAAAAACTAATAAGGCAATGTCTAAGAGACACAGACAATCAACGTCTTAGGGTACCTGTTAATTATAATTATATAAAAGACTTAAATTAAAAGACCGCTAAAGCAGAAGGGTATTGATATTATCTGAAGCTCCAGCACAGTCTAATTTATTGCTATGCCACATAAAACTAAATGTAATCTTTGATTAGTTATTTAATGTCATACTTTTCCCAAGGAATCCTTATAGAAAACAGGGTATGTCATAAGATTCAAACTAGACCTTACTCGTGAGCTCAGACACTACCGACTGAGCCATCTCGAAGTTAAACGTATCCCAGGGCCACAAGGAGGATTTTATACGACAACGGGTCCCATAACTAACGTTTGAAATTGTGTGTGCCGCAACACACCAGACAATGCGGGGGTACCAATACTTATGTATCAGTTGGTCATAATGACACCGACAAAATACCTACCTAGGAACTATCTAGGTTTAATTCTCAATTCACACAGCTTATACCTACCTACCCACATACGAATCTATCTAGGACTAATTATCAATCTATACAGCTTATACCTACCTACCCACATACGAAGCTACCCAGGCCTAAATCTCAATTCATACAGCCTATACCTACCTACCTGCATACGAAACTATCTAGGCCTAATTATCAATGCATACAGCTTATACCTACCTACCCACCTAGTTTACGAAACTCTCCATTGTTATAAGCTTGTACATGTACCTCCCCAGATAAATGCCGTGAACACGACCCCCCTTCGAGCCGGGGGTAAGTCTTTGCTAATGACGTCCAGATTCTGGTCTACCCCGGCGATCATTACCAGATAATGGACAAAGGGCTCTTCATTACCCCATGGCGCGTCGCGCTTATGTCCCCTTACACGCGTCTCCACAAGGGCATAGATCAGGCGAGATAAGCCCTTCTCCAGCAGCACTGATCTTCCTGGGGGATTAGCCTTCTCTCCCCTTGTTCAACTCAAGGTCACTCATAAACATGCACGTAAACACACAAACCCCAACAGTGATTTCATAACCATCACAGGTTCGACCCTCGGTTGGGAGACAAGCTGTTTTCTTGAAATATGACATATAGAAAGCTGCGGAATGTAAAACTATTCATGATAATATTACACATTTTTTTCAAACTCTTCATTTGTCTGATCTCTGGTACATGATTCCGGTACACAATTATACTATGATACAGAAGGCAATGGCATGTTTTCATCTAAAAAAACAACAACACGCTAAAACAACAACTAACAAGCCATATATACAGCAACAAAACTAAAGGAGCCACAAGCATTTATCACCCAAAGACACGTTGGACATAAAACCGTGCCACAACCATCCACAAGTACTGACGTTTTGACACCTGTAACCAACCAATCATTAAAAACATGCAATTGCTTTGACAACAATGAACGACTCAAAAGGTTAAGCATAGACAATAAAAGAAAAAAAAACAACGAAATGAAATATCCTCAAAAGCCTTTTTGTTTTTAACGAAATCCATATATATCAGTGACTTTGGATTACTTTCAGGACCTCGGGGTATCTTAAATGGTCTTTTCTGCGACTTATACAGTAACCGATACTTACTAACGTTAAACTTTGCCTGGACAGTTGGTTTATCCGCCAAGCCAAATGTTTAGCACATAATGTGTAGACCAAGCCTAGGATTTCTTATTTTTCAGGCAAGCGCGCTATTTACTGAGCCATTTGGTTCCCCGTATCAGCACATGCAGGATACAGTTTGGATTTATCGGTTATTTACTGCAAGCTCAAGTTACCCGAGCAACAAAGTGACACCTGAGGCGGGAGGACATTAGGACAAGAGGACATTAGGACAAGAGGACATTGATTCTGGGCGGGCCTTAAGGGGCGGGGCTGGGGTTTAGTGGTTGTAGATCTACGAGTAGAAAGAATGGCGTGAAAGCAACAAATCTACGAGTAGAAAGAATGGCGTGAAAGCAATAGATCTACGAGTAGAAAGAAGGGCGTGAAAGCAACAAATCTACGAGTAGAAAGAATGGCGTGAAATCAAAACTTTGCAGCTGCTGCATTGTTTCCCCTACAACAGAATGTTAGGAACGACACCATGACATGCTGTGGACCTTTAAACCGCACGCGCATGTTCTGAAATAATCATGTATGTATAAATGTATAGGTATACTTATAAGTAAAGCCGTTGTCGCCGTATAGGATTCCTTTGGGAAACCTAGGAGACCTTAAAACCCGGGTAGAGGGAGCCCTCTCTCTGTCTCTCTGTCTCTCTCTCTGTCTCTCGCTCTCTCTGTGTGTCTCTCTCTCTCTCTCTCTCTCTCTCTCACTCTCTAGAAAAGTCAAGCTGTTTGTGCGAGTAGGCGAAATAACTGCCCGTGTTTGTAGAAATGTGTGTGTCTGTGTATGTGTCTGTGTATGTATGTATTTCTCGTTACTTCGGCTTGACAGCGCCGGCGGTAATTTTGAGATTAAAAGATTACCTGCTATGGCTGGAGCCGTGACACGACCTTCTCGAAGACAATGAAAGTTTTGTTTGCCATGTTATAAAACAGATGACATAAAGAGTCAGTGAGTGACATTTATCGGGTTATGGAACAGGCGACGCCTCAGCTTGGCTCGGAGCCTGCCAAAAGAAGGAGGTTTACCAAGGAAGTTGGATTAAACTGGAGTTAGCATCATTGTACACATTTGTCTATACTACATAGAATTACATGAACAATTATGATATAGCCACAAAAAGTTGTCATTGTTGATTACACTTATAACTTTCTTTTGGATGTTCTTATTTTATTGACTTTTTCTATTAACATTTTTTTTTCAATATCAATCACGCAGTATTTTTGGTAATAGTTATCGATTCTGTCTTCAAGTTTGTCTGCCGTGTCTCAAAGATGATCAGATATAACAATGGAACCCTAGAGAGATCCAGGACCATCAGTAGGAAAAAAAACCCAACACGAAACGGCTCTAGAGCGGATGTCGAACCGTAGACCTTCTCCATTGGAAAGCGATTCTCTAACCCCAACGCCAATGTAAAGGGTGTGTCTTTTATCCATTTCCTCAAACAAATTCGCTAGACACGGATCTGGGCAAGCTGCTGCATAAAAAAAGTCCTGTCGTGAGGAAATTTAAACATGCGATGAATCACTTCAATCTCCCCAAACCCTGAAGATGATCCGAGGATACCGTAAACTTTAAGACAGCCTAGGAGATGATCTCATTCAGAGTTTCTACATGTTTTAAAACACACAAAGGCTCAAGGTGTCAAAATCTCTAAAACAAACCCGTCTCGATCTCCCCTCGTACCGAGCCGGGCCAGCATTTTCTTTACAAAAAGCATCCAGGCTGAAAAGTAAAACCTGTAATCCCCACCTCTCTCAAACTCATCCCGTGTAGATCCCCTAAGCCTCATCAAGAAGACAGGTCGGTGTTGTGTTTAAAAGTGTTTAAACACACGAAGGGCTGAGGGATAATATAAACAGCTTTGAACCTATTAGGAAATGTAACAGGACCCTGCCAGTCGCACCTTCAGGCCCGACTTAAACAACTGGAGATATGCAGGCCCTGGTGGTGGTCCCAGGCCCCTGGTCTGGCTCGGTGATACGTCAGGACCTGTTAACAAACTTCAAGTTGTGAGGATTTAGACAATTAGAGGGTTTAAAAACTGACGTTCTCTGATGGAGACAACGACCTTGAATACTTTGTTTTGAAGTATTAGAAGAAACAAACCGACGCACAATCGTATTCTCTCGTAACATGTACTATCTCTATCTCTCTCTATGTTTTCTCTCCCTCTCTATTTCTCTCTCTACTAGATTTTCTTTATCACTATTTTTCTGTCTCCGCGTCTCTTCCTCTCTGCCTTTCTGTCCCTCCTCTCTGTCGCTCTCTCTCCATATCTTTCATCCCTATCTGTGTTTCTCTGTTTCTACGAGCGTATGTCTAGCCGTACCTATGTCTCTCTCCTGTTCAATCTTTTAAACTTTAATCCTCCTTCCTTCCTCCATCTCTTCACTCCAATATTTTCTATACATTTGTATCAATATTCCAATAGTCTCTTCACTCCTTCACTTACCTATAGCCTTCTCACTGGTATAGGTTTCTTCTGTCAACCTTCTCCCCTTCTAGCTCTAACACAGATCCTAACTATGCGCTGAGGTCAGTGTGAGGAGTAAAGACCCCACAAGACAACGGTCAGTCCGGCCGGAGCCCACGGTAGATTTACGGGAGGAATTTCCGCGACACAAAAGACACGGGGATCCCAGCTCTTTTCACCGCGCGTAGAGCTGGGCTTTAGCGCTAGACTGGCCAGCCATTGCCCAGGGATTAGATGCCTGGGCTAGATCGCCCTTCTCTGGCCTCGTCCGGTCTTTTCTGCTGCTAACGGAGATAAATACAGGACCGAGAAAAGCCCTCGCCACCACGTACAAAAGATGGCAGAGTTCCATTAGTCAGGGCCAACTCTGCTCTTCACAGTTTCTTAGCAGTTATGCGCCCCTGATCTCAAAGCCCCGAATGTCAAGGTCATAATTGAGTCGTCGACGCGTCACGAGGATAAAAGCGCAGCCTGTGAACTAAGGGCTGTGAAATATGATAGGTCGCTGTTTAAACCCACCTGGGGCTACAGTTAAACACGGGAGCATCGGAAAAAAGATACTGTTGCTTTCAGGCTCTACTTTTCTAGCTCTTACTAGAGAGTTTACTTTCTCGCTTTAAACCCCCCTCCCACTCACACCCTCTCTTAAATGCAAGGGGTTTCTGTAGATGTTTGCTCGTAGTCTAAATGGAAATTCGAGCACAAGAATGTCGACAGCTGTGTGTACCGATGATAGAGTTTGCCTTCTCAGAGAATTTCTTAACCTGCATAAAGCAAGAATTACGTGAACGCCATTGCCCGTATTAAAATCACCAAGGGGTATTTTTACTTAAAGGGTGGACCGAAGATCAAAACTAAACTCGGTAAGTTTGTCTTTCGATCGGAAATAATTTAAAAATCGTAATGTTGTTTGCTTCAAGGAGTGAACTTGAGCTCAAATATTTCGATTTTTCGACCTTCATCTGAACTTAGATCGCCCGTTTCACAGCTATTGTAAGCCAGTTGGAGATCAATGAAGGATTTCGTTACTAATATTATTATATATTATGTTACCCTTTATCAAAATCTCTTACTTTTTCACTCTTTTTCTGCCTGTCTATGCCCCCTCTCTTTCTCTCTCTCTCTCTCTCTCTCTCTCACCCCGTCCCCCTGTATCTGTGTCTCTGTCTGTCTGCTTTTGTCTGTATTATGTGTCACATTGTCTACCCCCCCCCCCCTCACACACACCTTTTGAAACTAAATATACCACTGCATTTTACAAAATATTAATTAAGATCAAAAGCGTCATTGATAACGCTGATCCATACTTTGCCACTAGCCTTACAAACCTTATCTTGTCCGACCGCTAACAATAGACTAAGTCTTGGGGTCGCAAGAAAAGGGAGAAGGTGGAAGAGGGTGTGTGTGTGTGTGTGTGTGTGACCAGAACATGTTATCAGACCCCCAAGCTTCTTCTAACACCTCCAGACAATAATGACCAGAGTCTGTTGCAGGCTCGGGTCAGGACAGTTTAGTCCCAGGGGGATCTGCCCGGATCTATCGTGTCCTGGCAACAGATGTGGAGAAGTCACTAAGGGAAGACACTCTAATTATCTTCTCTTGACCTGACAATGCATGGCTGTATTATTGGTTGGTTGGGAAAACCCTTTGTGTTGACGTTTTACAACTTTGTATCGAATAGCGGAGTTACATGCGCTCTTTCAGATATTTATAGAAGAGTTGCAGTAAATTATAATATAAAGAGCGGAACAAGGTTTTCATAGACTACTTTTGAAAGCTTTCGAAAACTTCAAAAGCAGCTAGCTAACTCTGCTATCTTTCAATCTATTTTTGGATCCTTTTGAACGCTTGTAAGTGTAATGTGGTGCATAGAACCGTGAAAAAAATAGATTCAATTTTGTAAAGGCATTTGATGAGATAGTCATACATAATAATGACTGTCAGACGCTTGACTCGTCGCGATATGGATTATGTTTTTCGAGGGGCATTCAGAAATCAAGCAAATAACCTCATAATCAATAATAAAAAAAAACAAAAAAAAACAAAAAAAAACAACAATATGCCAAGAGCTCAGAGATCAACCATTTCGACATGTCGTAACATTCCCGAGGTCCATCTTATTTTCTCATAAAACAATAAAAAAAAACATCTACGCACTGTCTCCAAAGATTGCGAAACAAACTAACAGCCACATCAGTAAAAGTGTATGACTGGCTATGAGAGATGCGGAAATCCCCGAACGGTGACGTCACGCCCAGCGGGATGTGACCATTACCAGCAAGCAACTTTGCGGGGCACCGCGCCGGTTAGAGCCTGACCCGAAGTTGGGAGGTCAAACCAGATCTCTGACAGTAGTGATTGAGGGGTTTGGGAATAGGCCTATAGGGTTCCTAAAACAGTGGCTTCAGTGCTAGGCAAGTCGCATCCTTTTATAACCTCAGTTAGAAGAAAAGCATCATAAAAAGTATTACAATATCTGTTTAACAGGGGGCGCGGTGGCCCAGGGGTAGAACATCGGCTTCCGACGCAAAAGGTCCCGAGTTCGAATGCTGGCAGCACATAAAATTGTCAGACGTCCGTCTTGGGGCCCATCCACAATATAGCCTATATAGTACTGCTGTTGGACGTTGAACCAACCCAACCCCAACCCCCCATCTTTGTTTAGCCTTTCGCGCCCCTGGGTTTCCCCAAGAACATTGGATCTTCTACTCGCCAGTCCAAAATCCCGAACACTAACCGACTCAGCCACTGCGCTGTAAGTTGAATATCAGCCTCCATAATATTTATCATAATATGTACCAGGACAAACTTTGGAAAGTGGCCTCATTCAAAATTCAAGTTCAAACAATGGAGAACTTTGGAAAGTGGCCTCATTCAAAATTCAAGTTCAAACAAAACAGTGTAGTACCCAGCTTACATTATGCTTGGACGGTTTAATGAGTTTTGAATGTCCTTTTGTAATATAAAATAACTCATGATAAATACATATATTATACTTAAAGACAAGATAGCTGATCATAACTGCTTTCTTCATAGACCTTTTATTACTACCAATTTCTATAACTTTATGTAGTAGGCCAACTAACGCATGTTTTGACCTAAATTTTAACCACAAAGATAGAAGCCCCTAATGGATATCTTCTTCCTAATGACAACGGCTGGGCTTCTTTCAGAAGTTACTTCTCTATAAATCAGGTTGGGTACATTAGCAAGTGAATGGTAGGCCCATTGGTACGCTGGTTTTATACTTTATAGCCGTTTAGGCCTTTACCACATCCATGCTAGCTCTACTTTCTACCGTAATACGACGACAGCCAGATTTGTAGGTCCTATAATACTGAAGTGCCACTGTACTATTACTACCATAGTAGTTTCGGTACACTTGATTTAAATACCTTATCATATATCTAGCTTTGTTGACACCCACCCAGTTACCTGTTCCACATGTTTTAATACACGTGCATGTATCCTACGCCTCTATGTTGCTGGCATTCAAGTAAACGTGATTTAAAACAAAATTATTGATGGATTCCACATCCTTATTTCTAAAAGCAACTCGTCTTATCTTTTTTTCTTCATATTTCTCTCTCTCTCTCTCTCTCTCTCTCTCTCTCTCTCTCTCTCTCCCTCTCTCACACTCGTC
>RQTK01000646.1:185415-188041 GCA_003991915.1 Elysia chlorotica
GCCTGTGTGATAAAGCCGGTTTATGACGCCAGCTTTATGGAACCTGGAAGATTCATCTTTATCCCTCTGAAACTACGCTAAACGTGTGCCTGAAGGAGCAGTTGCGAGTGCACATGCACCAGAGAAATGCTAGTATGCTATAAATGCCGTAAACGTCGAAAACCGTTTAAGGCGCCGCGCTCACAACAAGGAGCTGGAGGACGTTAAACGGGACTGTCACGTCACGAATAAAACCCGTCACGACTATACGACACGTCGTCAGAGAGACATCGGGACTTTAACACTCAAAGACGCCCCACCCACCCACACGCACACACACATACACTTACCTCGGTCCCTCCCCAAATCTTTTGTTCCCCATTGCGTGTGGGTTTTTTTATACGGTTCTACAAAAGCTATGAAGATCAAGACGTGAAGACGGTTAAGCTTCCACACCATGTCCCTCCCTCCCTCTCTGTTGGTCCCCCTTTCGCCTATCTCCCTTATGGCCCTTCCTTGCGTGTGGACACTTTAGTTTTGCACGACTCCATAATAAGAAGATGAAGTGACGAAGTTTTTAGCTCTTCCCATGAGAAGCCTAGATCTAGCCTGCCCGAGAATGGCGGAGTCGGGTTGCGGCAGCGCTTGGCATTTACTGCCGGTGAATCTAGCCTGCCCGTATATGGCGGAGTCGGGTTGCGGCAGCGCTTGGCATTTACTGCCGGTGCTCCATGGTGCTCTATGGTGCTCTATATGGTGCTCTCCCGGGGTTTCCATGGGGTTTCGTCGGTGTGAGGGACGTTTTGCTGCCGGCAATCAAACATGCGGACTTCCTGCTTCACAGTTCAGAGCTTCTCGGCTTCCGTGCATCTCTTTTGTCGCGTCGGTCCAATAACGCGGTTTGTCATGCAACTTCTTGAGAGCAGTGGGAAATTGTTTGTGACACGGGACCAGCAGGGAGGAGATAGAGGAGAGAGAGAGAGAGAGAGAGAGAGAGAGAGAGAGAGAGAGAGAGAGAGAGAAAGAGAGAGAGAGAGAGAGAGAGAGAGAGAGAGAGAGAGAGAGAGAGAGAGAGAGAGAGAGAGAGAGAGAGAGAGAGAGAGAGAGAGAGAGAGAGAGAGAGAGAGAGAGAGAGAGAGAGAGAGAGAAAGAAAGAGAGAGAAATCCAACAAAAAACAAAAACCGCTGTCCATTCGCCAAAAGCTCCATAAAAATACGAAGATCTAATTCATTGTTCTTGTTAGTATCCTGGCAACGGCCATTTTGTTATACTGGAATAGGATGGGTTTTTATTGGTGGGCATTTTTATACGGCCATTCCACCTCTCTCATGGCAATTAACCTTTCTCAGCACTTCGTTACGTGAGAAGAGAAAGATTCCTTTCAAAACCTCTCCTCTCTCATTTGATTTCTGTTTTATTTTCGTGCTCTCTGTCCACGCATCGCTCATCGCATTTATAGTTTCCTCTATCCTCACTCTTTTGTTCTTAAAAATTTACAAAGCTTTAGCTTTGCTCTGAAAACCATTTGGTGGTAAAAAAAAAAAGAAAAAAAAATATCGTAAAAGTTTATGGTTTCCGTCAACATATAAAAATCGTATGGTATTTATATCTTCCCTTCTTTCCTTTATCATAAAATTCCCTTCTTTCATTTTTCATCTATATACTTCCTGTATACCCAGTAGTAAAGTTCACACACTGTTTGATACATGCATATTTATGGGGGATTATATTCCACCTCAATGTTAAGCGGTCCGATAATCGAAATGACAAGTGGAGCTTTCAGATTTTTGACACGGCCAGTTTGATTTATCGTGTAGAAAATTATTGTTTAGATACATTCTATAATTGTATATTGCCCATCAGTCACTCATTACTAAAGAGATAATGGTACAATGATATGTTACAGTTTGGACATTATGGTTAATAATAACATATATTGCAGGTTATCATCTAGTTACTAAAATTGGTAAAAATGAAGCTAGACGGATAGATAGGTAGAAAGATAGATGAGTAGATAGATAGATAGATAGATAGATAGATAGATAGATAGATAGATAGATAGATAGATAGATAGATAGATAGATAGATAGATAGATAGATAGATAGATAGATAGATAGATAGATAGATAGATAGATAGATAGATAGATAGATAGATAGATAGATAGATAGATAGATAGATAGATAGATAGATAGATAGATAGAAAAGTAAATAGATAGATAGATAAATAAATGTATGGGTGGATAGATGAATAAAGATAAATGGATAGAAAAAAACAAATAGATCTGTGGATAGATAAGTAAAGCAAATTCGGGAAAGAAAAATGCGAAACGAAGACAAAAAGGCAATGAAGAAAGGATTTTTCAGAATGGGTTACTTACAGTGGTGAAAAAGCAAAAAAGAAAAAAAAAACATTCCCTGGACAGGCAGAAGAGTAAGGAACCGGAAGGGTGAGACACAGGGACTTAAGCAGGAGACATCCCGGCCTGGGATCGAATGCGATGCCGGCGCGGCCTGGATCTGGTCTTCTCATGAATAGTGATTGGCCAGGGAGGTCTCCAGGGGCAGGCAACTCTCACCAGCTTTCACCCGCTTCCGGCGGCTCACGCCAGCCTTGGTACGGGACGTTAGTTAGTGAGGAGGGGGT